>OX392468.1:18772373-19081813 GCA_947623365.1 Achlya flavicornis
TCTTTTGATTTCTTACTTATGTGACAGAATTCAAAAGGTTGATGTTAATGGTAAAGTATCCCCTGGGTCATCAGTAACTATGGGTGTACCACAAGGTTCTATCCTTGGACCTTTTCTTTTTCTCATTTACATCAACGACTTACCATATCTTCTAGAAAAAAAACATGAGATAGTATTGTTTGCTGATGACACTTCACTTCTTTACAAAGTGAATAGACATGATTTTAATTCTGACGATGTGAACAATGCTCTTTCTGTAGTCGTTGATTGGTTTACTATAAATAATTTATTGCTAAATGAGAAAAAAACAAAATGTATCAGATTCAGTCTACCCAATGTGAGACATTCGGACACAAATATTGTAATTAAAGGCGAAAAACTGGATCTTGTTGAAACAACTGTATTTTTAGGTATCACTTTAGATAATAAGTTACAATGGAGCCCTCACATTTGTAAATTGGTGGATAGACTTAGTTCTGCAGCTTATGCAGTGAGAAAAATTCGCGCTCTCACTGACGAATCTACGGCAAAATTAGTTTATTTCAGTTACTTTCACAGTTTGATGTCTTACGGTATCCTCCTCTGGGGTAGTGGTGCCGAAATCAATAGAATTTTTATACTGCAGAAAAAGGCTATCCGCGCAATATATAAAATAAGGCCTAGAGATTCTTTGAGAGACAAGTTTAAATCTATTAATATAATGACAGTGTCGTCACAGTACATATATGAAAATCTTATTCATGTGAGGAAAAACATAAATAACTTACCTAAGAATAGCGACACTCATAGTTTGAACACTAGAAATAAGCACAAACTTGCTGTACCTTTAACTCGGCTCAGCAAAGTCCTTAACTCTTTCAAGGGGCAATGTATACGTTTCTATAATAAAGTACCCAAAGAAATCCAAGAGCTACCTATACATAGATTCAAAAAGATAGTAAAACAGAAGTTATGCAAGAAGGGGTACTATAAAGTTTCTGATTTTGTAGATGACAAGAATGCATTTGAATGAATTGTTCGCTTCGCACGCTATTGTTATATATATTTTGTAAATTGTAATATTTATAAGTACACATTAAAAAAAAAAAGAACACTTGCTGAGTTTCTTGCCGGAGTCTTCTCAGTTCAAGTTGTATTTGGAACCGGTGTAGAGTCATTTGTTAACCTTCACAAGTGCCCTATAAGGGCCAAAATTGAATAAATGAATTTTGATTTTGATTTTTTGATAAACATATCAACAAAAGTGTGGAGATTCTGATCGTGAATATGCAACATCATTTCCTTATTTCAGTACCCATAGAGTTAATTACACGGTCCGGACAATCGCAGTAACAGACAATAGAGGTCACCACATTGTGGAGTATGCATGGGCACGCGCACGCGCCGCGGCACGCACAAAGCGTAAAGCGCGTGCAGTTTAGTCGCATCGCAGCTAGCGAGATACAATCAGACAGTATAACGGAGGCAACTCGCACATTTCTACTGGAAATGGTAAAACATCAACGTAAAGGGACAGTTACTCGGGTACCATTTGATGTTTTCCTGGCGCATGGCCATATGGAGCTGAGAAATGTCGCCCGCCCGGATCTCGAATTGTTACGCGTACTTGGAGGTCATCAGATCAGAGAAACTATTTACCATACAGGTATAAGAATACACAAACGCATTGAAAAAAGACAACTAGCCCAAAAAATGCTATGAAACTAAAAAATAACAAAGACAGAAATACTGGTCAGGATATAACTTCTCGTAGAAGATAATCAAATACATCAGTGAAAGCAAAGGCACGAGTGAGTTGAACAATTGTTGAAGTTTATTAGGTTCATTGATTTCTTCACTTATTCGTATGACATGTTATCTCAATTTATTTAAAATCCTTTTATTCTTTACCTCCTGAATTTAATTTATATTATAACAAGCGTCGAGTTCCTTGCATAATTTAGATTTCATTATCTGTTCCGCCTCTCCTTAACAGCGCTGAGGTCAAAGACCATGCGCATGTATAGAGTGGTTATAGTTTCGAGTGTCAGCCGTCGGTCTGCGGTCAAGGTCCGGACCACACGCAGCTCAGACCAAGTCGAGATAATAGGCTAGCACCGCAGACACCTGGTCAACACAATGGTTCACCGTAGGCACCCGTAGGCATGGATAGTAACGCTTAGAGCTGTAATTTGATACAAATCTCACTGAGGTGTAACTTTGATTTGGTGCCTTGCATTTTTAATCAATTTGGAGCCTGCAATTACATCTTAAAATTTATCATAATAATTTACTTTAATAGCTTTATTTCCAACCACGAAATCTAGATCTTAATATTAATGCAATAGCAATAAAGATAGAAGAGAATTCAAATCGAAACGTTATTACAATCGTGATCGAATTGTATCACGGAATGAATAAAACGATCATTCATTGTCATTACAGATTCCGTTGGGTGAAATTGTC
The DNA here is from genome assembly GCA_947623365.1 of Achlya flavicornis. Classification (NCBI taxonomy): domain Eukaryota; kingdom Metazoa; phylum Arthropoda; class Insecta; order Lepidoptera; family Drepanidae; genus Achlya; species Achlya flavicornis. The sequence continues at coordinate 18,774,819 of OX392468.1, forward strand.
TAGACAATATCTTGTTCTTTGTTCCTAGGGTTTCTGAGAAAGCAAAGATAAATTAGATATTAGTATCCGATGAGAGCAGAAAATTAGAGAAGGCAGTTCTATAGCGATTTTCATTCATATAACTTGCCAGTAGACTTGTTCTGGTCTAAAACCATTAAATGAGAAACAAAAGATGTCTCAATTTATTTCAATTGCTCCAAGCGCAAATGGTAATCCCTCCATTGAACTTCACGTGGATTCATGTAGTGTTGCTATTACTGATTGAATCTATACAGCGCACCTTAAAATAACAATACATTTATTATAGTTAGAAAATAGAAGAGTGTAAAGAAGGGATGTAATCAGATGGAACAATTAATTGACAATACGAATCGAACAACAAAAATCACCACTTTACACTGCATCACACAATAGTATCATAGTGTTGTCTTATAAAGTTCTTTGCTGAGTTTCTTGCCAGAGTTTTCTCAGTTTAAAATGATTGTTTGATTTGATTAAGTCAAACAATGTTACGAATTTGACATGATCTATAATTTATTCCCTTAGTTTTCCGACAAAAATATAAAACCACAACGTGATTAAAATATGCAGAAATTTGCAGCAAACTTACTAGAATTTCTACCCATAGTCTCCAGCGATCTTTATACCAAAGAATTCGTTACTACCACTTAAACTAAACGCCCATTTTATCCCTCAGTCATTCCCAACACTAACATTCCTGTATCCCCTGAGCGAGACACGACGGGAGCGCAAGCGCACGCGTAAACATAACCTTAAACATAGAAACACAGTGTTTGGAGTACGGGAAGTGGTCTCCGCATTGTAAACAGGAGTGCCATTTATTCTAAACATACTTATAAGGAAGTGTTTACTGAGCACGCCCTGTGATGTTCAGGGGTGATGGGTGAGCGTTATTGTTTTGAACTCGGTAGCTACTTGAGAGGAAACAGTGAGAAATACATTTTAAATAATTGTACTGATAGGTTGGTTTTCTGGTGAAGGTACATGACTGTATACTATAAATCTTATGTTTGACTAAATAAAAACCATGGAGAAACTTTTGGATGTTATTATAACCATCGTCAAAGATTTTAGAAATTCACGTATTGACCATATTCGTACGGTCAAAAGTATTATAGTATCTCAACAGGTTGACAAGCAAGCAGACCTTAGAAGCAGACGATCCATTTTTTTTTTAAATAAACGAAGAAGTCTCATTAAAGTCATTGACTCCTTGTAATTTTTCGGAGGGCATTTATTAGGTATGCAGTTTGCAACTGTAGCTTACGTAAGAAGATTATTGTTACTAATAAGGCATAAAATAGGTGCTAAATGACCGCTCTAACGACTACCTTAATTACAGGCTTCTATGTTATTATGAGCACTTGAGCCAGAAGCAGCAGCATAAATCACTAGATCTTTAAGGTAATTAGAAACAGAAACCAACCTGTTCCAAAGTTTGTCTAGAATCTAGTCTCTAGATATTAGCTAAATCGTTAGTACCGGCACCTTGCGGAATGTTAAATAATCAGTCAATGTACCTATTTAGACATTTACCACCTTTCATAAAGAACCGGAACACATTCCAGTATCACTAACTATGTTGTTATCTTGTTTTAAGATTTCCATAAGATTAATAATCCAATTGATAGCATTTATTTCTGTTTTAGTCTTACCAATTTTCTAGCTACTGACTGTGAAATGTGTCGTGTTGTTATCGGTCGATCGCTGCGAAACACGTGTTTTGTTCCTACTTCATGTCAGGCAATTCTTTATGAAAATTTATAAACCAGCTAGAATCTGATTTCAATTCTATGCTGCATTCTTTAGTTATCGTCAATTAAAGGGGCCAGATTTTAACAAATTGATTAAAAAATCCCTCGCTTCAAGGAAAGGATAGAATTGCTTACAATTTACGATTCTATATTTAACTTCACGGAAGGCTCCAACTTTAAAAAAACCCGATACCCTTCAGGCACGACCAGGAATAGTTAGCGTCCTCCAAAAAGGACATGTCCAATAAAAAGCACTCGGAGTCGTGGGAGCGACAAGTCCCATATTATACAAGAGTCCCATTAGGCTCATTAGGGTTAACCAAATATGGACACAGGGCCCGCGCAGTTTTTGTGGGGACACTCCGACTGTTGATGCCAAGTGACGATATAGAAACGATTCGATCGTAGGATTAAATCGATTATGGAATTATGATTGATTGCATTTCTTGCGGGAGTCTGCGCTATGATTTATTGAATTCAATACATCGTCGTAGATAACACCAGTGCAATCGTTTTTGTTGGTTGCTGGCTGTCATAAGTGAAGTAGGAAGCGTAGATTATGTATAAAACAACATACAAAATAGACCACAACTTAACTTTCATAACTTTTATTACAACATTAGACATCATAATAAAATTATTTGAGCTTGCTTGCATGCTTTTTAAGCATTTAATTCCGAGTAATCCAAAACAACGAAAATTTACTCAATTAAAAAAAACCGCCAAAATCATAACAAGAATTACTCTTATTAAGGTCATAGTCAACGATACAATTTCGTAAGGCGACATCAACTACATAATAGGGTTGCAACTCGCCCAGCGTACATTGCGCGCCAGCCGTGCGGCTCGTACGCGGGGTATGCGCGGGCGCAGGAATGCCCGACGGACCGCGACCAGGGTTGTCTGCCGCTCGTAAATTGATATAATGAGCTGAATACGGTAGCTTTTGAAGACTCGTTCACTTTGACGGGGGAAACAGAGCAGATGTTGTGAAATTAAGTAATTTTGAGAGGCTTGCAGGCTTGGAAGTTTTTATGTTTGGTTACATGAAACGCTCGTGGTGTAGCATTATTAGCCGTTCTTAATCGATCGGCAAAGTTAAGCTACATCTGTCGTGGTCGGTACCTGGATGGGTGACCGCCTAGTGGTATTTCAAATCGAGCGTTTCCGTGCTTCGGAAGGCACGTCTTTACGTGCCTTCCGAAGCACGGAAATGCTCGATTGCCGCCGTTGGTCCCGGTTATCACTTAATTGTGATAGTCGTTAAGCAAGTTGGATGCCTCCTACATCCACCAATCCGCAGTTGGCACGCGTGGTGGAGTATCTGCCCAGTCCCTTTCACCCTCATTTGTGAAAGGAGGCCTATAATCAGCAGTGGGACATTATAGGCTGATGATGATGACTAGAATACTAGGCTATGGCCATGGCAGCCCTAGTGGTGATTCGATGTTTGTTTCACGATTACACCGTTTTTTGTATTTGATGAATGTATTTGGATAAAGTTGACACATACTGATCATATTCTAGACAAAAAAAAATAGAATACTGTAATTAGAACAAAAGCAATAATGATAATAATAATGTTTATTTCTCAGAATATGGTCCAGATGTTATTATTGAGGTGTACAGCATATTCTACCTGGTTAGGTATATAATATTCAACATAATATAAGATTTGTATAATTATGAAATAAATCACAAAATCCTATTAAGGAGTAACATTAAAAAAAAACCTTATAAATTCATTTTAAGCATAATTTGTATGACAAGTAGTAATAAAAACGCATGTGGGAGCTTTAATTTCTTGAAGTAGTCACGATAAGACTACTTTGAATTGAATTCAATAAATGAAAAAGTTTGTTGGCGACAAAAGGGTCTGTCTGGTTTGAAAGGAACATAGATAGATAATAATTTAACCTGAAATAACATTTATGATATTTTTATCCCAAAAACATTTAGTTACTTCGAGAATGAGATAAAATAATGGAAAGGGAACTAGTATTTTAAAATTATGAATAAAAATCACCTAGATCTCTAAGCAGATTTACATATATATCGTTTGCATAACTTATAAATTAAAACTGAGCAAATACTATTGCAATAACTGGTTTAAAGTGTTAAACATTTATTTATTTCTTAGCTAAAGGAATTAATGTAGACGTTAATCGTTTGACATTAATACGATTAAACTGTCTCACACTCACGCGCCGGAATCAGTTCTGGATTAGGTCCATTCAAAACGTATTATATATCTTTGCATTAAATACGGTTGGTTCTCAGAAACCGGCTGTGTTTGTTAGTCGGTAACTCAGTGGTAGCGCCAAATGCCGTCGCCAAATGTCGTGAGTTCGAATCCACCAAGGGCTTTTGTTGAAAGAAAACATAACTAAATAATTGGACCGTTTTACAAAAAACTTAAACCGACTTCAAAGTACACTAAATAGTATTCAGATCCTGATCTGATGACAATGGGACCAAACGGGAAGTGTACCCTTCCAGACAAAAAAAGAATTTTCCAAATCGGTTAATAAATGACGGAGTTATGAGGTAACAAACATAAAAAAAAAAAATACAACCGAATGAGATCCTCCTCCTTTTTTTGAAGTCGGTTAAAAATATAAAAAAAACATCGTGAGGTAACCAGCACTTGTAAAGTGAGAGCGTCTTAGTGACTCCTCATTCGGAGAAGGCTATGGGGTTATTTGCATTATTCCTTACACTCCGAAGTAAGTAAGGTTGCCAGAATTGGCCAGGGCACTTGGCAAGATACAAGGATAACAGATGGACTCACCAAACAACTGAATGGCCGGGCCCAAAAGGCGAAAGAAGTGTAGGAAGGCAGAAGAAAAGAAGGGCTAATGAGATAATAAACAAGGCAGGAAAGATTTGGATTTGGATGCACATAGCCAAGGACAGGGAAAGATGGAAAGGGATGGAGGAGGCTTTTACCCATGGGAGGCCACATAATATAACGGGGAAGCAATTAATTAATAAATAATGATATTATATAGACGCTAAGGCAGTTGTAATGTGGAATAATAAAGCTGTAATAATAATAATAAAGGTCGCCAGAGTTCGTTGGGGAAGGCGGAAGGGTCTGTAAAGCGTGAGTAAGGTGGCGTGCCAAACGGGTGTTGCAAACGTCCATCCATAAGCTACGGCAACCGCTTACCTCCAGGCGGGCCGTATGATAGTTTGCAAACTTTGTCGTTTAAAAATAAATAATAAGAAAAATAAACGTCCGTGATACAGTACCGTCAATAACAAGAACCTCAGCATATACCTTCCGATCATTCTTCCTTCACATTGTTCTTAACATTAGCTATGATCGTTCATTATAAGTAATTGTAAGAGGTAGCGTTCACCCCTACAATTCCCCGAAGAGCGAGGATCAACGACTGCTGACCCGTTATCCTGCTTGCGCCTGCGCACCCAACCTATGTATCTATATGAGAACTTTACGTCTCACATGGGATTTCCAACGTAAGTAATGGGTTCTAGCTACGTGTGTTATCATCTCTGAGCGCACAAAGTATATCTTCCCGAAGATTTGCAACCCGTACCCAGGTCTAACTTGTAAAAGGCTACAATGTGAGGGACTATAATTTATTCAAAAGGCTAGGGATTATAAACCCTAGTTAAAAATCTGTCGCCCAGCACAACTAACAGAACACGTAGATGTATTATTTGAGTGAGTTTGTGTTGTAGTTTTTCTAAACTATGTAGAAGTTCAGCAACGACATCGAGAAGAATACCCAGCAATCCAATTCCGCAACTATAGTAAGTGCTTTTTAACAGTGCCGACCAATCACTGCATCTAACCTCCTTACTCATAAAACGTTATTTAACTAATATACTGTTTAAAGGGTCACGTAAATAACGTCACTCTATTGTCATTGTCAAATAATGTGACATTATTTACGTGACCGTTTAAACAGTATATTAGTTAAATAGCGCTTTATGAGTAAGGGGGTAAATGTTTAATGTGTCCTTGGCTTAGCCAATCAAAGTGGCGCTTCTTTGCGTTAGGTAATTGTTCGATGGCACCCAATTAGCACATCCTAGCATTGCATAGGTTCATTGGTAAAGTTTTCTAACTAACAGATGAAATGTGAGCTTGCTTTTCAAATAATTCTGGTAGAGCAAATCCAAAGAGACTGCCAAATTATAAAAGAAGCAAATAGTTTATTTTTTTTAAAGTATTCATTTAACTGGAAAGCGTAAATCAATCAAGTATAATTACTAAATGTAAGTTTGGACCCAAAACGACCCAAAATGGTCTGAATTGTACAATTCAAACAATGGCTTGTGTATCGGTGCGGAGAACGAGCGGTGGAGCGGAGCAAATAGCCCGCCATGTTAGGGCGACGACACACTCGCTACAAATCGTCGCATGATACAACATGACAGATTGATCGATATCGAATAGACATTAACAAGACTGTTTCTTTGCCTTGGTTATTTTTTTATTTCAATACGTGAAGCTGTCAATTCAGGATAATAATGTAAGTATGTAATTGTAATTCTTTCAAATCATCAAGAATTCTAGATAGTGTTTTTATAAATTACTCAGTAATATTATCATTACGAAATACCTAATTGTCTGCTTTACGATTCGTCCATGTTAAGTTTGACAGAATTCAGAGTTTTTTTTTATTTGATAAATAAGCCGGCTTCTTTGTAATGACTTGTCTATTATTAGCTACCTTAACTCCGATTTACTGTATAATCATATGGTGTATTATACAGAACATAATTCTATTGGCTTGGGTTTGATCATTGATAAAATCTCACAATAAGTACTAGTTAGATCAAAACTCACAAGAAACATACACAAAACCATCACCTTTATTTCTCCATAATTCCACAAAGACATTGTAGTACAGCCTATTTTCACAAAAGACCGTATGCGCCTGAGCATTGTGCAAGTTGCATTAACCGTCCCCGCGGGCGCCGGCGCCGGCGGCAACTTTCTTGACAAGGGTACATGTGTGAAAAACTGTTGTTCTGTAGCCTTTATTGTATAAATTATGATTTAGTAGAGAAACTAGTGTATTGAAGTTTTACCAATCTAATCGATACAGTGTGGTCCATTGTCAAGACCAACTTTAAAATTCTTGGAAAATATGTGATTTTTAGTTCAGAAAATATAGCTTGATACATCTCGGAGTGACATAAAAATGAACTTTATTGTGAAATAATAACGTTCATCAAAAAAATCAAGGAAGAGTAGAAGGTCAACGTTCCCGCGGCCGATCACCCACAAGATGGACAGACCTCATAAAATCATCAACAAGTTGTTCCCTCAGTGAATGTACGCAGTGCCGCGAATAGAGAAAGATGGAGAAGTCTCGCAAAGCCGCAACAAACTCAACATCAAACGATTCATAACCACGACCACTCCGCCAGGAGTGTACGACTGAGAAGAAGAGAATAAAGCATAACTAGTTAGTGCCACAAGATATATTATACCTAATGACTAATAGAAAATCTACGGATTATATTTGTAAAACATATGAATGAACCCATACAATCTAGGATTTCAAACTAGTTAATTTCCAAGGACCAAACAGCAACGCTAGAACGTATAAGTTATTAGGTGTTCATAATGTTGTTCAAGTTGTTTCAGCTTGTTACACAGGGTAATAAATATGTCTTGTAACGTTGTCACTTTAATTGACTACTTCTATAAATTAAAGGACTTGTAAAGATTATTTTGATAAGCATTTATTAACTTTGTCTTTTAAAATCAAAATATTTTGAAGTTCCACAAATAAATAACCCAGTAAAATTGTTTATTAGGTATATTAAATATTCAGAAATACCAAACAAATTACCCCATCCCGAGACAACCCAAAATTTACCGATACAATTGAATGACGATAAAATCAATAAAATAATCAAACAAAATATTTCAAAACGACAATACGTGGTCGAACTTATTATCGAAACAGCAAAAATCCTTTAGGAAACAAAAAATAATGGGATATCTTGTAGGGACATGCAAAGTTCTTTTAAAACCTCTGTTACCCGCCGACGCCCGCTGGGAGGGTGCGCGTGCGCCATAAAAGGTGTCTTTAAGGGGCACTTCATTAACAATTTATGATCTTCATGCCCTTTGCGGACCCACCGACACTACAGCCTCCGTGACAAAAGCCCAGTAAAATGCCTCTATAGTAGAATGTGATAGCTCCTATGAGGTTTTGACTCTGTCACGGAGGTAGGCTTTTGTGAGGTCAAACACAGACTGGCGTTAAACATCATGTATGCTATGATGAAATTAGCGATATTGTATCAGCTTACGAAACGCAAGTCATAACCGATTTTCCTAATTATTACTTAGCGGTGATGATTCAATTTGATGGATCAATCCTCTGAGTTTTAGTTTTAGAATTCCTTTAACTTTTTTGTCCTACACTAAAGATAAAATTTTAAAATCGCTGAACTCAGAATCAGAATCAGAAATAATTGATTGCATAAGCTGTACAGAATAATGTTGTTATAAAAATACATTTCATGAGTCTCAACAGCTTCGTTCACATCGAACGTGCAATAGTAGTAGCTATTTTACTAAGATTATTAACTGTTTTGGTCTCGCTTGGTGGACTATGACATTCTCCCCTCTTTGTTTTGGGTTTCGTGCTCCATAGAGCAACAATCACAGGTTGATTCTGAAGTATGGTCAATTAAATTGATTCGATTAAAATTCTTCACATCAAGTGTGAATGAAAGCGTCTGTAATCTCATGGTAATCTCTCCCCGTCCCTTTCCACCGACCATATCACAAATATTAAACTATCATAACATGGAGTCTGCTCTTGAAGCGGTCGTAAAACTAGTTCTCATGGGAGAAAATGTTTGGTTATTGACTCTACAAGTCGTAAAGTGTATATTGTTAATGTCAAATAATATTGTTAGTTAATCGTAAGCTACAACCAGAAACTAGTAATACTGTTTGTAATTGACGACGTGGTTAACTGTACAATGGTTTGTAGCAAGTTGTTTTCTTTTTTCAATTAGATGTGGACGCTTCCTTCTTAACTCACTCAAGAATGCACATTGTCCACTTGCTCAATAATTGTTTTGTTATCTAGGGATAAAGATCTCGATCATTGTTACAATAGAGAAGGACATCCGGGATAATTTAAAAGGACACAATTCCAACCTTAATTTGCATTGTTTCAAAAATAGAGTCCAAGCAATTTCTGAAGGAATTATGTTACTGAAACATATTAACTGAAAAGAAGTTGATGAAAAAATTAATAAACATAGAAAATGGAGTAGTTTATCTCAAATTATTTGTTTAAAATTATGTGATATATACAAGTAAAAAATTATTAAAAGAAACAAAAAACCCGACTGCGTAAATCAAAAATTAACTGAAAAGAGAAAAACAAGCTGTTTAATCTATATAATTTTGAATATAACTTGAATGCTATAAGGTATTGTAGTCGGGACAAACCAATAACCTAAGTATGTATCTTTTTTTTGTAATATTTGTTTATCCCCGACTGCAATACCTTATAGCATTCAAGTTATATTCAAAATTATATAGATTAAACAGCTTGTTTTTCTCTTTTCAGTTAATTTTTGATTTACGCAGTCGGGTTTTTTGTTTCTTTTAATAATTTTATTTATTTCAGACTTTTTAGTTAAATACAGAATGAGTTGTAAGTATTAGTAAGTAAATGAGCGGTACGGTAAAGTAACGCTAACAACCATCGCAACTCTGTGAGTTACGTACGGTAATCGCTCATAGTAACTACCTATACCTACTGTCCTTGCATTAAGCATGCTTTTTTGCAGTTTACGTCAAAATAGTAGCACAAAAGTATTACAATATATACATATATGGAATGGGCTGTTCACAAGCTTTCATTTGATACCCATATTGTTATAATAACGAAATTTTTGTTTTTAATACTCCCCCTCTTTTCTTATCTGTAGACGCCATATAAAAATAATATACCCTATGACACTCCCACAGTTCAGACGAATCTAACGACACCTCATATGCTTAAATCCATCAAACCGTTTGGCTGCAGAGCGTGCCAAAGAAATAGACATACATACATATATACATACATACATACATACATACATACACTTGAAAAACATAACCCTCCTTCCGGGTCAGTCGGGTAAAAAGAAGCTCATTCACACAGAAATGTACATTACTGTTTCAGGATTAGCGTAAAAGATGAAATAAAAAATAAAGATTCAATGCAAGCTTGAAGCAAAAAAAACACAATTGAAAAGCATCGATGATCGACACTCGGTTAACAAGGTACGTCATTCGATTTAAAAAGCATGACCAAACAATGCCTGCATCATGTGATATAACGAACATATTACGATCGTCTCATTAGTATACAGACAACAGAAGGAGAAATTGTCGTATTATCAGGGAAGAACAGTTTTTTGATGCACGGGCGCCACCTTGTTTAACTCTAGCAATAACAATATGACCTAATTATTCTCGTTTTGTTTTTGAAGAAATTCGAGAACCGTTTATATTATGGAGGCGTATTCTTCACCTCTTTGATTCTTTCCTCTTTTCCTGCAATAACTACTATTTGTGTCAGTCTAGAGAACTAATTACTTCAAAAATCTTCTATTTTTCATTGATTTGTTATGCTTAACGAACACAATACATCAATTAGTTTATTTTCTCCGCCTCGGTGGGTAGAGCCCTAAGGCTAACGCAGGTGTGGAAATATTGGTTATAACAACTTCATTTGTCATAATTAAGCCACACTATTGTTTGACATGTGGGTAGTATATAAATACTCCTGGCAACTGAGACTGACAAAACACTGCTTAGTCACTCTTTCTCTTTAGTATAAAATCTTCCCGACTTCTAATTCATTGCAATTTATTCATCATATCATTCATGTATATACTTCACAGAATTTCTCTAAGCCATGTCAAATTAAATTGTATAATCAATTTACGATTGACGCATTTTTTGTCTCCAAAATGAAACTTCAATCGGCTGCAATCCGCTCATTATAAACTCCAAACTAGCTCTGATCAATGGTTTACCCTCGGCACCGACCTCGCTGCTGAGTAAGTTCGGGTGCGCGCGCGCCGTGCCGGTACCTAATATGGCTGCGGTAACGAGCGAACACTCACGAGCCTTACACGGCGTCACAATCGACTCACCATCGACCAATAGCCACCCCATTCTGGTGACGACACGGTGCGAGCTCAGATGATGCGATCGACGCCTAACGTCTATTCAAATTGTTTTGTTTAATTAATTAACCTACGCGTGTAAGGGTTTGCTTTGGAATTTATTCTACGTAAGCAGCAAAAGGTACAAATCTTTTGACTCTTTCTAGGAGTTCCGCAGTGAGCTTTACTAGGGAATATTGAGAGATGATGTATGTTAGTGAAAACTAACTAACGCTACAGAGCTCACAAAACTAAATAACTGCAACGAAGAAACGAGTCGTATCGTCTAAATTTCAAGAGTTAATAAAACCTTAAAATTAATAAAAGAAGAGAAAAAAATGTTTACAAGATTTCCAATTTTGAGACTCACACTGCTGTACTGTGAGCCTCAAGTAAAAAATCCAGGTACCCGGGATAAATTGTTACGCCATTCTAATTTCTCTACAAACTAAAACTTGCACAAATCCAGCTATAATCCTTATCATCAAGTAATCAACATATATACCTATATATCTCATAGATAAAACAAAACTGAGGTCGGCATATAGAAATGATTCTGACACAAACACAGGGCGCATCTTGCGACCTGGCTCATCCACATCCTTATTGCTGGAGATTCCTATTAACACCTCGAGTTATGGCCGCTTTGTCTCTGCGGCTTCGCTATGAGATACCATTGAAGTCTCGCTGTCACTAATTAAGTTCCTAAGGTGCTGAAGGATACCGCTAGTTGTACTTACTTTTGTGGTTTCTAGTTATAAAACTTCTATGGTGCTATGACGGACAACAGACATCCTGTACTTCTACATTTAACGTTATTGCTCTAACGAATAAAGCTTAAAATCCGATGGTTGAACATTCGCCCACTGATGTATTTCTCCTCTAAAGCATACAAGTATTCGATCCATCTGTAGCAATCCAACAATGAGACGTTTAGAACTTCAATGACCAAGTTTTATTACAGAAACCAGTAGGCATATCGTTAATATCTTCATAATTAAATAACAAGTAGGTACTATATTTCCTGTTATGCCTTCATCAGCCACTTGTAATTTAATTTAAATTACTTTCAAATCATCTAAGACATCAAGAACTTGGGGTTCATAATGGCTCTGTAAGGCTTGTCGACAGACATCCCGCCCCACTAATGGGCCAGGCGGCTGCTATTCACCGTTCACACACCATTCATTGCTCACAATCAATACAACAACATAATAATCCTCGAGTACGAATAGGGATATACATATGCCTGCTTTTATTGAAAACGTAAAATAAAAAATGTTGAAAGAAATCTTCAAATCATGCAATGAGTTGGAGTGGTTAATAGTGTACGATACGATTGCGATCCGATAATGCAATTTTCGATATTTTGAAGAAAGTAATGACTAGGTATTCTATTTTATTTTAGTATACCTTTCCTATGGCACTTTTTCAGATGTGAGGGATTTATTTATTTATCATTTCAACACAGGTGTTGATTGGAGAAAGCTTCCTTAATTTCATTGGTATATTTTTGAGGAATCAGACATAAATATATTCATGCTGTATACCTACTGTTCAAAAAGAATTATATGTAACTACATAATTTCAGAGGGAATAAGCGAGGGTTAGTCGGCTAGTTAGATTGTTTTGTTAATGGACTATAGTTCAATAAAATAATTTAGTATTCTTTATATCACTTGTGATGAGACCTAATAATAAAAACATTAATCTCTCATTATAAAAGAGATCCCTCGCTGACAACCCTCTCCTCGATACCTACAGAAGTCGTATATCAGATAAAATAAGTATAGTATGATTTGCTAGAGCGGTGAATAATTCTTATGAACTTCAAAGATAGTGGATGCTATCATTTTTACAAACAAAGGATAAAGGCCTGTGTTTGTTTTCAATATCTCTCCGTGGTAAATGATAATGTGGCCGAAGTTGGTAAGCACACAAAGCCTAAAAGGGGAATAAGTATCATGTGCAGCCGGAACACGCACAACCTACCTATTTTTGATGTCAATTTTTATTCTGAGGATGGTAGCTAGCTAGGCCGGTACTGCAAAGTACCCTATCACCTACCTATATAGTTTCCTTCACCGAAAGTTAAAACTCACTGAAGGTTTCGACTCACGACCTTCATGACGTCACTTACACTGTAATGGTGTTATCATTTTATATAAATAAAAATCACTGAGAAAATTTTCAGATGAGTAGGTACACCTCCAAACCTTAACTTTACGACAAGGAGATAAACATCGTATCGTCGATATAGACATAATATATAAATAAAACATACAGCTGTAATACTACCGATAGTAATTATTGTAAGTAATGCATAATTTAGCGATGGGCGGCGTCGCAGAGATATGATCAGATCGCTATCTCAACGCGCCCGGCTTCGCTTGCAACCTGTTCTTCAAGCTGTTGAAACTACATGCTGATAATCTTTTTATGGGCTAAGAATAAAATTAATTCATTTTTAGAAGGGTTCTGCCTATGAGATGCAAGCTTCTATGAAAATAAACAGATTTTTATTGTTTCATACGGAAATCACAATGTTTATTACCCATTCCACTCTCCTGACAGATCCCGCTAGTGAAACTGTAATATTTTGTAATTTTCAATCATCATTTACATTTCAAGGACAAATTAAAGCAGAATCAAAGTGCATTTACTTATGCTTTCCACCAAACGATTTTACCCTCGTAGGAGTTGAAATTAAAAAATATAAGAAACCTGTATGAAAAATACCAATAGTCGCATCTACAAACTCTTATTCTGTGATATTTGGTCAACTTACATCGCTTATGGCGCGATCGCGGTCGCGGGGTCTATATGTAAAGTGGACAAACACATATTGATATGTCCAACGTAAATATTACGGCAATTGCGTATTTTAGTTCTGTGCTTGATCAATACTTTCAGTTACTTGCTTTTATGTTACTTTATAAGGATGTTTATGTGTTTATGTTTTTATAGGAAAGATGCGAGTAAACAGTGTCTAAGAGTGACTAAAACTGCATATATTATTAATATGGTAGTAATTTAAGGAAATTTTAGTTTAGTTAATTTTTTCTCCAGTCGTTTTATCAAGCGACTTTTCGGACAATTAGTTGGACTAATGTTTAAAGTCTAACTTGAACTAAATTCATCGCATTTTCTACTTTGACAATGAAAAAATATTAATAAACAAAAAAGTTTTCAAATATGAACAAAACCTAAGTGCTAAGGTTATTCATAGCAAAGAGCTTTTTATCAAACTTTTTTTTAAATCACGAAAATCTCTCACTACCTTGTAGGTACAACAGAGCGCTTGTAAAAGAAACAACTTAACATTATTGATGTTAAATATCCTTAAAGGAAGAGATTAAAATAACAAACAATAAAACAAAACGGGATTAAAAAACATGAGAAACAAACGCCGACGGAAGATACCACACGTCGCCACATGATGATGAACGGCCACAGAATCCACTACTTTTCTAATTTTACGACTCTACCACCAAGCAATGTCGTAAATTTTAAAGCATTCGATATGGAACCCCTCACAATATCAAAATCACTCAACTGTAAACTTTATTCCTTTCCAACAAGGACAAAAACAATTTGAATGCTCCGAGAAATGTGGCTTACTCATTTATTTTTCTCATTAATCGAAACAAGAGTACGCACTGACAGAAATGCCTGCACTTAAAGCATTTTAATGATAAATGCGGTGACTTTCTCCCATCACACGTTGTACTACAACCATAAAAGACATTCAGTAGGCATGTCCTCAATGCAGAAGCTGCTCATTGCAGAGGAATTTAGTCCGTAAGCGAAACGGCTCCAAATCAGTCTTGCAAGTTTCTGATGACATTAAAAGCTAACTTCAGAATCTATGAAAACATGAGTGTGGGAAACGAAAGTAAGTACTTAAGCTACAGCTGAGAATCACAACATGTATAATAAAAATAAAACCAAATTGTCTTGAAAGCTCTGCTGTTTACGATATATGATTTTATTGAGCTATCAAAAGTTAGTGTTAAACATTGAAACAGAAGAAAAGGTTTTCTTCAACACATAACATCTCAACATCCAAGAAACAATTCTTGGGATCAATATCTGTTAGTGGATTGTAAGTTAATTTCCGTACACGACAAACATATTAATATTTTTAATGAGATCACGTATTTTCCGTGAATCATTCTTAATTTATCTTACAACCTCGTTGTATCGTAAACCATGTTAACGTAAAAACATAACTATCAGCGGATTTAAATGTTCATTAATGGCTTAATTTACGAGTAACATTTGATATTGATTTAAAACAAGAACATGTCTATCATTCACTGGAGAGTTTCGGAAACAGTCGCAGAGATCGTAAAATCTAAACAAAGAATAGTTCTGATACTTGACTACTTAAAGTTTACAACCGTTACTGAATGGTTCCACGAAATCCCTAGATTAACATAATAATTATATCTATTATCCTTAGATGGAAGTTGGAAACGAAATTCTTGAGTTTGATCTCGTTTTGAGGGAAAGGGATCATTAACTAGAATTGTTATTTCTCTCCTTAGTTGCTCTTACATTTTATTATTCTATTGTATTTATACTACAGCTCCAAAGTTAAATTTCGTTTCAAAAATAAGTGTAGGAATTTTCAATTTGAGGATAGAATTTATTTTTAGTTGACGTTTGATTTCGGTTAGAACGTAACTAAACTATTGCATTAACAATGATAATATATATATACGAGGAGATAAAGAAAAGACAAAAATATATACAAATAAATGTATGGAGACTTTCTAATAAGCTTAGCTAGAAGCAAGACATCACTGAGCGGTTATAAGGGAAACCATATAAATTCAAGTGTCTGCACCACAACCGAACTATATAACAGTAAAAAAATACACAATTTTTACCTGACTCTCTAAAAATACGATCTCAACATTATCAAAACAGCAGTTTTCTATATTTGTTAAAAAATCACAATGAGCTGTTGTGCTGATGGTAAAATCAATTTGACACAGACACGGTGGTCAATTACGAGATCCTAGAACTCTAATCCAAATTACACAGCAGGTAGCTTCAGGGACGATTCTCTTGCAGGGTGTGGTTAACCCAAGTGGTAAGATTGACCCTCTAGGCCCAAGACAACCGGAATACCTGCTCTCACTACTTGTACGGTATGTTTACTTTGAAAACAAGACCATATACTAAAGGGTCCGTATTTGGGTATTTGGTTTATCTTTACTTGCTCTAGGGCCATAAATACGGAATTGAATACAGTGAAACGATTACAAAATTAATCAATCATATCCAACAAAATAGCATGACATTAGGTAGGTACTGGGGTATAAAGGGAATAGTCACCATCTTTATCAATGTTATGAAATATCTTCTGCACTGTCAGTATGACAGCGAGCGCGATGAAAGAGCAGGTAACTAGATTAATTAGGCCATAAATAAACGCGTTTATGTGCGTGCGCCGACAACGCATAGGTTGGAGTAGGTACAAGCCGCGGCGTCACAATAAGCGTGGCTGCATGCGCGCACGCATTATTTATAGCATCGTCTGCGGGAGATAAAAATGACATTACAATATGACACTGAGTTATTGCTTTCATAGTTATAAATACTCTATATATAAATTGCTAAAATATTTGCAATATTTTAGCAATTTCTGTAGACGATGTAGTGATTGATGACACGACTAGGGCAAAACTTAAATATATCAATTTTATAGTTTGTTAATATATCTAACGGCACTTCACACTTGACCAGCAACATAGATGACTCGTCAAAAACAACGCACATTGTTAAAGGACCCAAGTCAGCAGGTAGCCTCCCTTCGGGGAAGGTGGCCATTGTTTCACACGATTGCGCACCTAACCACCCTTGCCTCCACTACAACTTGTTGCTGGCTATTTAATAATCATCAACATTGTTAACGCTTCTCCTTATTTTGCTTTACAAGAAATCAATGGATTATAATCCACTTTACTTCATGTGTATTTTTAGATGATGATAGAACCGAAACAATTTATTGATCATTAGTATCGTTCAACGTTGGTGATTTACTTTTAAGGATATCAGTCGGTATATTATAATTATTTTATAAATATCCTGGGACATTCCTCACACACGGTCATCTGATCCCAAACTAAGCAAAGCTTGTACTATGGAAACCAGATAACTGATTTAATACATATACTACTTTTTGTTTGTAAATACATACTTAATATACATAATTACACCCAGACTCAGGACATACAGACATGTTCATGCACACAAATGCATGTCCTGTGTGGGAATCGAACCCACGACCTGCGGCGCTATAGGTTAAGACCCCACGTCTTAACCAACTGCGCCAACTGGCCCGTCATTTTTGCTTTGAGATTGATTTGTCATGTATTATCTCATGCTGGTTGCTACCTATAGTCTTTAGGTTCATGGTCTTTAGGCTAGATGATACATTTAGGATACATTGCAATTAAAAGATCGGTTTATTCAAACGATTAATAACAATGCGTAAACAATTCTGCTACTCGTATCACAACTGGTTAATTCTACAAGCCGAGGCACATGGAGGCAGAAGAATCGTGAGAATTCAGAGAGCCGCGTCACGGTACGCCACTAACGCATCAGAGTCAGATGCACTCGATTGAAATCCATTCCGTAGCCATCCGTCACAGCCTGTCAATGAGAAGTGCACGTCCCAGGCTTGTGTCAAACAGCTGTCAGCCAGTAATGGACACCCACAACACAGTAATTGAGCGTGAAAATGCAAATGAACCTTTAAATTGTGCTCGAATTGATAAGGTCGTTCTGTGTGTCTGTTAACTTTCATTGGACTAAGGTATAAAGATATTTTAAAGAATTGAGAGCTGTTTTATTTAGAATTAATCTTGGTTTTGATATGATTGATTCCAGGATTAGCTAGAGTAAGTCGGATTACAAAATATTTAAGAATACACGATAATTATTTCTTAAAAGTAATAACGTCAATTTATAAAATGTCACCTATAATATAACATTATGTAATACGACATCCAAACTCCGATCTCAGCCTTAAATCAATCAGCCGGAAGCTTGACGAGCAGTTTCCTCAGCAGGCATTGTCAGGAAACCCGAATCCGCAGCCGCGCACATCGTATCGTCTGAATCATGATTTCCCTCCAGATTTGCTCAATGGGTCGCTAAAAGTAGGGGGCGCGGAATAAATAGTACGAGAGACGTACCGAGAGGGGAAGGGTTTGTCGCCGGCTACCGATATAGACCTGGCTCACTACCTATATCAGAGCGTCGTATCTTCAGCTTTACGACATTGAATTGTCAACTTTATGCAAATTACGCTAGAGCGGTAAATAAAATTTGAAATATTCAGCATATAAGATGGGGACGATGGCTCGTAAACGTTGAATCACCGGTCACTTACCCTCGCGAAGATAGAAAATAAATTTTCTGATAATAATATTTGTTTCTTTATCTATTAGTGAGGCGATGATGCTTTGTTTATGAGTTACAGTTTAAGTGCATTTCCTGTGATTTTTAGGTGTATTTCCAATTCCTAAAACAACTTTAACAACTCTCATTTCATCTCCAATCAAGTAGTCGAACTTCAAAACGTTCATGCCAATGAGTACTTAGTACCATATTATAAAATTTACTCTTGAAAGAGTCTTCTGCGTCTCTAAAGTTCTCTACATTTTTGAATTAATTATCTACTGCTTTGCTTAATCTAACGCTAAAACCAGGTCTAACATAATCCCGCTCTCAATAAACCGTATATTTCGGGGTACATGCGACAAATCGTCTTGTGTTCTATTGTCCCTTGCTATTAATACCGCACTTGTGGAACCGGGACACGCGCCGTGATTCACTGCCACCATGCCTACTACTTATAACTAATGACTAAGTGACCCGGTGTATGCCGACGCTGATTTGTTTGATGCTATCGTAGTAGTTTTTAGAGGATTACGCTACGTATTGTGTAGTCCGTTGTATTTTTTTTAACTATAGTATGGTTACTCTCCTGATACTCTAGGTCTAGGTGAACCGAACCTTTTGATATCGTAACAATAAGTTAAAATACTTATTCTATAATTCATAGTGAGAAACGAACTTAAAATTGGTTAATTAATCCCGTTACTGAAACAACAAAAACTGAACAAGTGTTTTTTAATAAAATTATTAAACGGTAATTAAATACTTTATTACTAGAAACAAGCCTACCTAAGCCAGAAACAGACAAAAATAGAGGAAATGCTGGTGGCGTTTGTTCCATACAAACGTAATCCTCAGTTTCCTCTCTGTATAATGACAGATAGGAAACTGAGTATAGAGCAATGATTATTTTACCATGCAATCTGTATAGTAAAATAATCAATCACCACTATATGTCCCTCCGTTGTGTTTTTCTCCATAAATTAATTATTATAAGAATTAGGAGCCTTCTAAAATCACAAAAGCTTACCATTTTTAACGCCCTTATCAGACGTCCATCGAACAAATTTGAAGAATATAAAAAGACAAAGGAAAACCGACAGACATAGCCAAAGCTCTTCTTATTATGATACTAATTTTTTTTTTATCGACCTTATTTTTTGGAGAAAACCGGGGATTACTAAATAGCGATTTCGTCTGACTTATAATCGGTCCAAGCTGTAGTTGTCTCTTTCACCGTCGGGCGGGATAGCTCGGGCACAGAGCGACAGCAATAGATATGTTAAAAACCTATTTTTCAAGTTTCTTGCAGCCATCCTTTCCTCAACAATCATCAAACAGTATCAAACAGTATGACTGTTTGGTGATTGTTGTTAGTGATGGATTAATTTGATAATTTTATTCATTATTCGGTATATTCACGTCCAAAGCTAATATTTCCTAAGTACCGCGTAGCTATGCTACACATCCGAGGCACGCCGACTACCGAGTAAAGGTCCAAATGGAGCTGGAACCGGTCTCAGCCCAATTATCTGAGTCCCTCTCCCCCAGCGACTAATTGGCCGTCAAACACTACTGGAACACGTTTTCCAACAATGAGCACTATGACTTGTAATTTTTATAAAGTATGATGATACGGAATATCAAAAACTGCCTTTTGTTGCTTTAAAATTTTTAGAACTTCTTTCATGACTTCACCTGATCAAACGACAGAATGGTCTCTGCAGTCGAAGTTGACAAATCGCGGCCTGCAATCGGTTCGTTGCATTTTTAAATGTATCTGCATAATTGTGCTATAAGTTACCCGTTCAAAAATTATCGGTGTGTGTATATTTATAATATGCCTGGAGCTCGTGGCGCTTTCTACACATCTGGATAAATTATGGTAATCGGCTCGTTATTATGTTAAACTTCTTACTTCCCTATAGGACAGGTTTGCATCAATAGATATATATGAGTTGCCAAATATAGTCACCTAGGTATATCAGCTTTAATATCGTAACCAGGTCAAACAGTTTACGAAGCAAACATTCTATTAAAAAACTTGTAAAAATATTGTCATCAAAATAATGTAGAACATACGTAAATACATACTGTGCGAGCCAACTCATCGATATGCCACAAATATTACAAAATGTCCCTAGATTCGACAGATCTTAATAAATAAAGGAGAAAAAAAAAGGAGGATGCAAACTACACGTAAAAAGGATTAAAAAGAAAAATGCCGTAATACCTAGCTATAAATCCACTGTACCTATATGCTGTTGAAGTGTAAGTACTAGGTACAAACTGGCTGGTCAAATTGTCAAGTTTTTAAGACAACAGAGCCTAATTTGATTACCATGTTTTGGTCATGGGGCAATACCGATATTTGCTCATCCACAATTACCTGACATGGAGGACTAAGCTTGAATGCATCTCGATTCTGTTGTAAATCGCTGTTGTTCTGTTGTAAACTTATTTTAGTCGCATCACATCTCTTTCTTACAAACATTACAAAAGGATAGAACATATTTAAAGCTGTCAAATTAATCTTTGCCGTTCTAATTTGCGGATATTTAGGCGTAACAGCTATATATGGAAAACAAGCATTGGACTAAATTGACAGGACTACATTTCTTACATCCTTTGTTAGAAAGAGATATAGTGAGACTAAATTTAGTTTAGTTGTAAACAACAGAGTCAGCACGATTGGTGCTGATTGTATAATCCCTTGTCATGAGGCGAGACTCATATAATAGACGAACTCTGATATTTTTATGGACAATCTTATGATACTTCTTCCACATGGTCACGAATAGGTCACCTATATGATATTTAAACGTTGTTATCGATATCTACCTAGGGAAACCATTATCTGACACACTTCTCCATAACAGGGGGTATTTTGTAACAAGTTAAGTTCTCACGTACAAATTCGACAAACATGGATAATGTTCGGGGAACAAACAACGTACCGGGTGTCGAATGCGTTTTGATTACTTATCACATACCATAACTTGTTGGCCATTTTTTTACGGTGCAAGTCATAAGTATCTAATTTGTTATTTCTTACATCTTTTTTATGAGACAGTGCTGAATTTTAAGAGAGGTAGAGCATAGCGTTTATTCGCTCAACGAGTAGCTCGAATACTACCTTACAGAATACCGCAGCCAAATAAATTTATGTTGCGTTCCTGAGTAAGGTCGCCAGAGCTCTTTGGGAAGGGGGAAAGGTCGGTAACGCGTGAGTGATGCCTCGAGTGTTGCAAGCGTCCACAATGGCAACGGTAACCGCTTACCATCAGGCGGGCCGTATGCTTATTTACCGACTTCGTCGTATAAAAAATATACATATTAGGTAAACTCATCATTTTTTCTTTTTAAGAGTTGCTTGGCTTTTAACCTAATTATCTATCATGTGTTAATATTTAACATGCCCCAAAAACTGTCCTTATCATTATCAGAAATCGCTCAACGTTTATGACTTACACCATAAAGCGCAGGACCGGCTAATGTTTGGCGAGCAAACAGAGGTCTAAATGCCCTTCGTGGCTGCATCGACGCCTGCTCTCCTCTAATTATGAATGCGTGTGGCCATTATGTATGCAGATTGGAACCAAAATATTATTAAAAATACATCCGCAATTGATATTGAATTCATCGATGACTTTCTTTCCAATGCCATCGTCATTTTCAAAACAGTTAACCGAAATTTAATAAACTTTTTACTGTCAACTGTTAACTCGATGAGATATCAACGCATACTGTTAATAAAGACGAATGCTGCCGTGTCAATCGAACCAACGGAGATATCTAAACCTCGGCGGTGTCATAGCATCTAATTAATCCACTATGAGACCGGGAAGCGAGGGTGTCCGGTGTCACCGTCACGTTTCACCCGCATTCCGAGGCCGGGGATTGTGTGATCTTGGTACGATCGGTTCTTGGAAGCGGTAGGGTTAAAGCCACGATCCACACGTGGCGTACAAAGATCGAACGATTCGATTCTAGCTGAAGTACCGCTGCAGAATTATTTAACTATAGAAGAATTTGAAAAGATTGGGATGTCTGTAGAGGTCACAATGGCCTGTGATTCCCTCAGTCGTAGATTTTAATGTTTATCGTCATTATGCCACTTACATTGGATGAAATATGCAAACACTACTTATGTGTGATTTATGTGAGATGGAAACGAGCTATGCACGTTAAGTTAAAGGGAATGCGCCGTTCTTGTCTATTTGAATGGCACGATCTAAGCACCTGTGTCCGATTAAGTTTAGAGGTATAAAAACGGACGAACTATACTGATGAAATTGTCGTATGGTCTTTAAGCATTTTGGAACAATACATTAAAACGAATGGAAAATGAAATTATGATAGATACAAACAATTTTGTAAAGCAACTAGAGATAGATAACCTACCTAGACTACCTAACTAGTAAGTAAGTAGCGGTTCTGAGTAGTTAGAGAATAGAGGTAGAGTTTCTAAGTATCGGTAGTAAGGACAACCCTGGGGATCGATGGCCGTTAGATCAAAGAAATCCATAAGTACAGGCAGGCCTCGACAATTAGCCCAGTAAATTTGATAGACATCTTCAAAAAGGTAAAGCATACCCTTCCTTTTCTACTGTGATTTTCTATAGTAGCCACCTTTATACGACCCTGAGGTTTAAAAGATAGCACACTATTCCTGGTGACCCCTTAGTATCCGCTGGTACTCATTAGATGTGAGAGTTGTAACGTGATCACTCACTACCATTTCTCCGGAAAGGAGTTTGAGCGACCCCTTGTTGGTATTAGCGGATTAAATACCCGCTTGGGATTTCAGAGAAAAATGTAGAGCAGAAGAAGGTTTGTTATGGACCATGTGAAATACGATTAACAAGAAATGATTATACTTTGAGAAAGCTCACCACTGCCACACTGACCAGCTCAGACCAGAGGGCAGCCAGCAGCTTGATGGATGGAAAATGCCATAGATATAGTTTGATTAACCAAAAACTAGGTTTCTTTAGGTTTTAAGGCTATGATAGCTCAGTGGTAGTGACGTCGGATACCGGGTTCGAATTCTACAATGAGCTTGAGCTTTCGGTGAAGAAAATCATTGTGAGAAAACCATGGCACGGTGGTAGGGTACTTTGCAGTACCCGCCCGACTGGCTACCATCCTCAAGTTGAAATCTGTCGCCTAGCACCTATCAGTGTGTTCCGACTGCTGCACTTGAGAGCCAGTTCCTTCCAAGCTTTATGTGTGCTTACCGCCTTCAGCAACCAAAATAGTTCGAAGAGAAACCAATTAGGTTGAAACGCCATTTAATAGATTGTGTTTGATACCTAAATGGCGTTATAGCTAAACCCGGTTAGGTCTTTAGGTGTCTAGGTTTTCACCAGCATAATGAAATCATGAACGTCAATGAGGTACCTACAGTACCTGCCTGGGTACCTAGCTATATAAAAATCTATTCTGAAAATTTTGTTACTAATAGGAAGCTATATTATCTAAGTCCCCAAGGGTACTTATACTCCGGTGACGCGGGCGAAACCGCGGTGGGCAGCTAGTTATGTTTCAAAATCTCACCAGGCTTGTGATGCCGGTGCCTCTTCCCCTTGGCGGCGACTGCCGTCACCAGCAGCCCCAGCCACAACCACCGCCACCACATTCTACACCATAACACCAATAAACACCATAACAATAACACTCAACAAAAAAGTGTATATCAACACGCGAACGAGAATAATTTCACAAAACTGACATGTCAATAATATCGCGCCGCAAAATGTAGTTAAAATATGAAGCTAGGAAGTTTACGTATTTTTTTATTTAAGATATTATAAAATACAACGATTTATTTAGCTTTTTATACACTTTATATGTAACAAAATGTATCCTAAATGAGTGCACTATTAAATAAATGAAACATTATCGTAAGTTTAATTCATAAAAAAAACTTTTAAAATAGACAGCGCGAATTTACGTTCGTAATCGGAACTGAAAAATAACACGCAACACGAACGAAGGTTCGAAAAGAACTGACAAGTTTGGCTTGTCTGACACGCTGACTCGGTCACCCCCGGCCGCAGCCGGTGCGTCCCGTCCAAACACATCAAATTGTCATGAAGTTTAATAAATAAACAATTATTTTTAGGTTCATCCCCTTTGAACCTATCATCAAAGATATACCTATCATTACTGCAAATTCAAAAACATCCAAGTTGATTTAAATAATTATAATTACTCAAAAACTTACATCAAAAGCATCTCGGAAGCTTTTCGAACTTTTATCATAGAGAGATGCACGAAAGCTTGGCCGCATGCTAAGCTCCTCTCGGTATTGGTCTTTCTCATTACCAACGTAGTTTGGCTACTTGCCACTAGATGGCGCGTAAATAAAATAAATAATAATGGTAGGTCGAAGTTTATATTTCTTTAGAGACTTTTGGCTGTATTAGCGTAGTGAAATCGTCTATGTGATGTATGTAGTAGGTCTATTATTTACTTAGTGCTATTGGACAGAAAATAAATTTAAATAATGTGTAATTAAAATTCACTGAAGAAGATAACGATTTACAATCAATGTATTGTTCTTATTGTGTAGTGTAGATTCATAAATGTTTGCTATTTTTATTTCACAGGCGTTTCTTTAGTTCTTGGAATCCAATTTACCATTGATATTTTTAGTAGTAAAGCAATTCAGTTAATATAAAACAACATTGTATAAACGATTAATAAAACGATGATCTGAGGAATAAAAATGAGTAATGAATAAAAGGTAATGGTTTAATTGAATTTGGCTCCCTTTTACTAGAAATGAGTCAAGGGATGCCCATAAATATAGTATCATTCCAGGGGGGAGCTATATTCCATAATTTTTCTTACCGTTTCATTAATTAAATTCGCCGCTTTTGTAGCATATCTGAATTAAATTTGACATGGATTGGATTTGACGCTGGATGCAAGCGGCTCAACATCGTATGTTGTGGAAATCAATGAAACGGAGGGCATATGCACAGTTTTGGATATCTCTAGACCGAATATAATGGTAAATGTAATACTGTTTTCTAGATCTCCTCTATAATCTTTCAAGGCGATGACAGCTCAGTGCTTGTGGCGAAACTCGTTGTCCTGCAATGACCTTGAGCGTCGAGGAATCCATAAATATCCCTTCTAAACTTTGTGTGCTTACCATCTTCGGCCACATCTTCACTTAACATGGTGAGATTGTGGCCAAACTATCTAAAATAAAGTTAAGAGCGTTGTGTTTATTCGCTCAAAGAGCAGCTCTACTGGGTAAGTAGGAACCGGCTCCATATTATAGTATACCGCTGCCAAATAACTTCATGTTGTGTTCCTGTCTCCAGAGCTTATTGGTGAGGGGGAAGGGTCGATAACGCGTGATGGATGCCTCGTGTGTTGCAAAGGTCCTTGGGCTATGGTAACCGCTTATCACCAGACCACCCTAAAACTTCGTCGGATATCAACAAGGTTCTTTTTTTCCCCAATCCTCGCTAAATTCAGTAAGCGGACACCACATTAAGCTTAGACCTTATTACTCATAAGTTTTCATATTCTTATAAGTACCCTATTACATGAAAGGGAACAAAGTCTGTGATTCCATTAGAAGCTTTGTTTGTTCAACTTACTATTGTTTCCCTGGGGGATGGCCGAAAATATGACGCCATTAACGGGTCAAACCCGGTGCTCAAAGGAAATGTATTTAATTTACTTGACAAAGGTCTGTTTATGATTATTATTTTATACTATAATTTAACGTGGATCCATTGTCTGAAATAACATTCCGCCTGCTAATGACAGTTTGCTGAGTATTTGAGTATACTTCACTTGCTTGTGGCCCGCGATTCCACTTAGGGTTCAGAGAAAATAAAGCAAGTTATCAATACATAGTGAAAAGCCTGCCACGCAATATGTAAGGATCAAATGTCTCTATGGGGCCAAGTTAGGTTAGGGTACTGTAAATGTTACAAATTGAAATATTTTTTCCCATATATTTTGATGGGAAAATGAAAAGTTTTATTTTCAAAATCTGTATATCCCGATAGCAAAATTCCGGTTTATATTTCCGGTTTTATTCCGGTAAAATTAAGTACGGTGCTTTTGAGGGAAATCACAAAAAATATAAAGAAAACCTCCTCCATCGTATGGCAATACTAATTTGTGTATGACCGATGGGGGCAGACAACACGCGATACATACAACGGACCATACATCCCTAACAGATAACAATACCTAGTACCTTTGTAGCGTTTTGTTCCGAAGTCACTTGTAGAACAAGGTTAAACGGCATCCCAAAAGCTTGGAGTGCTCAACAGAGCGAGGGGCAAAGGCTGTAACTTTATTAGTCGCAGGTCCGGCCTCATATGGAGGACTGCTGTCATCTATGGGCGGGATCTATCACCTGGATACCAGCTTGGGCCTTTAGACTCGATTCAGCCACGTGCCATCAGATTTGTTGACGATTTAAGAGCTCACTAGCGGTTTAGAGTCCCTTAGTCTGAAGAGAGACTTTGCCTCCTTATGTGTGTTCTACCGCTTGTACAACGGAGAGTGTTCTAAGGAATTGTTCGACTTGATACCCACGGCTACCTTCCACCATCGCAACTCTCGCCATCGACGGGGAGTCCATCCTCACACATTGAAACCAGAATTGTTTCGAACTGTGCGGGCTCTAAGGAGTTTTCTTCCGCGGACGCTCAGTCTGTGGAATGAGCTCCCCGCCGTGGTGCACCCAGTGGAGTATAGCATGGGGTTCTTCAAAAAGGGAGTGAAGAGATTTCTGCAGGATCGGCAACGCGCGAGTGATATCCCTGGTGTTGCAAGCGTCCATAGGCTACGGTTACCGCTTACCATCAGGCGGGCCGTATGCTTATTTGCCACTTATCAGTTGTATCAAAAAAACAAAAAAATGTGTTTTTGTATGTTCAAATTTAAGCAGCATAAAAGTGATAAAACCAGATTTTCTTTCCGTAACTACCATTAGTAAACATAATTTAATATAAATTGAGAGTTTTTCAGGAAATAAATAAACAGAATAAAGATACTTAAGTTGTTTATTTATAAATAATCGAATGGATTTTGAATATGTACAAACAATTATTTATTACTGATATAGCACTTACACCTAAATAGTAATTATCTATTACGTTTTATAAACCATCCGTGGAGAAAACTTATACTTGCTAGGATATCCGTAGGTTAGGTAAAACTAGCTTTCATTGGTAAGTAAGATGAGCAGTATCTCATGATTCGATGGAAGTATATTACTTTGGTACATTCTCTATTACTCCTCTACTGACTCAATTGCAGTTGGATTAAAGCAACAGACACACAGCGAGCGGGGCAGTAACGTTCCGTCAGTAAGAGACAGTGGTGTGGGTGGTGGCACGATTTAGATATTTTTTTACATACTTCAGTGTAAGTACGCCACTATCCGCTATGTATCTGCTGCAGCTTAATTATATTAATCAATAATTTACATTTCCCAATTAATCTCAACGTAACTCTGTCTTCTGCTCAATATTAATATAAGCACCTAACTGTATTCCGATTTATACTGTGTACATTTACCTACATACATTTATATTTTTATCAACATGCTTCTTTCGCAGTACAAATAAGTCAGCCAAAAAGTTGGGATCACGGGGATACAGGTGACGGGCGTTCGTAGACTGAATAACAACCCAATAACATACGAACAATAAGCCAAAAATGTTTAATGTCATATTAATAAATTTACATTGCGTTTATCGTTAACACCAAAAACTGGACACCCACGACACGCGCGTAGCGCAACGCGCCTTCCACTAGACGAGTAAAAATTCACCTAAAAAAACGGTCGCTAAATCAGGTAGGACATACATAGATACGTTCGGATAGATCCAGCCTAGCGCGCTCGGGGCGGCGCGAGGTGGCGTGCCCTGCGGGCCCGACCGGGCCGCCTCAGACGAACCACTCGTCCTTGTGCGGGGCGCCGGCGCCGCTCAGCGCTGCGCCCGCGCCCGGAGGCGGCCCGGCCACGCCGCCCGGTGCCCGCGCGGGCCCGCAGGGAGCGCCCAGTTTCCCGGCAGCCGAGTGCCGGCGCCGGCTCCCGGGGGGGGGGACGGGCCGCCCGTCGCTCCCCCGCCGACCTCGGTGCCGCTCACACCACCACCGTTACTGCTCGCCATCTGTTGTACTGGAAAAACATACAGATATTCTCATGCTCTACCCGTCGACCATCAATCCAACCCTTTTGCAATTCATATTAGAAAAATAAGAATTAAAAATTTCATTTTTAATACAAGCTTTTTTTGGTGACTGTACTTTTTGTTGTCTATACTTGCAGCGTCATCCAAAAAGTTCTCATCGAGACGAATCAAACGAGCCCAAACTCGATGGGGTTATGTGGTTTTATTACGGAGTTCCTATGGCCACCTTCCAGCTCCATCATCAAGATCGACTCCGCGTCATCATAATATTGCATTGTCACGCGATTTGCATATTCGTGCAACATTTCAGCTCAACCGGAAAGTGGGTCAAATTTAACTTGCAAAATTCCATTACAGACAACGGGACAGATGGAACTAAATAAAAGCTTGTAAGAATCGAACATCAACAACATAATATAAAGAAAAAGTTAACCTCTTACGACGACTGTACATCCTGCAAGGTGATGGTCCCACCTATCAGGATGTACACTCCTCACTCTTTAATAAAATGGGCATTTTGCATTGACATGAATATGCAGCAATAAATGAATTTATGAATAGATTTATAAAAAAAAATGCACAAGTAATTACATTAATAATTCAATTTTTTCTTAGGTTTTTGTGACTTTAGGTCTATTTACTATAATCTCAAAGTTTTGATTAAGTTCTAAAAACAAGAACTCCTTTCCCAAGTAGCATAACGAGCTGTATAAGTTGAATATTCAGGCTGTACAAAGGCAGTAAAAACCCGTATACAAACCTTATAAGTGTAATAATTGGACTGTTTTACAAAAAACTTAAACCGACTTCAAAGTACACTAAGAAGTAATCAAATCCTGATTTGATGACAATAGGACCAAACGGGAAGTGTACCCTTCCAGACAAAAAAATAATTTTCCAAATCGGTTCATAAATGACGGAGTTATGAGGTAACGAACATAAAAAAAAAAAAGAAACATACAGCCGAATTGAGAACCTCCTTCTTTTTTTGAAGTCGGTTAAAAAGGGTTCATATTATACAGCTTATTGACTTATTGGAGCTGTACGCTAGCTGTAGAAGCATTCGAGAAGCTGTTTAATGGCTGTATAAGGGCTGTTATTCGGTGTACAGAGAAACCTATACACTACAGATATCATCTTATAAGTATCTTGTAAGAATAAGAGTTCTATATAGGTTTTTGAAGAGAATTATAAGAGAATAATATAAAAAAACTATTTTCGATGCCATACTGAATTGCGAAATAATATTTAATAAATGGAATTATGAAGTAAAGGACTTCTTGGACATGGATATCTGATGGTTTTAATTGATGAATTCAATGTGCAGTTTTTAATTTATTGTGAACCTGTGTATGTGTTCCGTCTAAATATTCACGCGCCAACAAAATAATCAAGCTAAGATAAATAAATTATACTAAATACAGTAAAAAAGTGTTTGTTTTTAAGGTTAGATAAAAAAATATTTAAAATAATAGATATGGGAGAAAAATGCCCATTATTCAAGCTGATTATCACGACACGGCTATATCTGTTATCAAATAATCCTTTAATTATAATTAAAATTTTATGAACAATTTTTTTTGATAAACAGCTTAAACAATATTTGGAGGGCGTTATAGTCTTAGTAGCTGTACTAAGTACGTTATGGAGTATATTATACAGCTATTGGTCTTTAATCAGATTTATAATAGAATAATTTTATTACGTAGGCTGTACTATGATTTCTGAATACTTATTGATGTAATAAGTAAGTGAACACATGCTAAATACAGCCTGTATAACAGCTTTAACGATAAAAGCCAGCTTGAAGTTTCAGAAAATACTTAACACTCTATGGTAGAGTTATAATATGTGTTTAAGAACCCTAAGCATACGTGGATCCCTATATACAGCTTTAACGATAAAAACCAGCTTAAAGTGTCAGAAAATACTTAACGCTGTATGGTAGAGTTTTAATATTCTGTTTAAGAACCTCAAGCTGACGCGGATCCCTTACTAAAGATTTTATACAGCTAGAGCTGTATAATATCTCATAAAGCACCCTTATAAGTATAAACACTTTTCTTTACACTCTTATAAGAACTCCAAATTCTAAATGGGCTGGTTTATTGATGTTGAATACTCTTACTTGCCGCTTGGGTTTTCAAAAGGTACAATGAATTAATGTAGCTTTGGTCCCATCATAACATATAATTCAAATGATATGAAATAAGCTATTGAAGAAGTACATAGTTACTAACAATGCAGATGTGTGCGATGTGTGTCGCGGCGGCGGCACGCGCAGCAGAGCGCGGCGGCGACGGCCAGCGCCGCCAGCGCCGCGCCGCCCGCCACCCACGCTGCCCACAGCCCGCCGCCGCCGCCGCTCCCGCTCTCTAATGTGCAAACGTACATACATATTACCAACACATATTAAACTAAACACTGTCCCCTTTATTAATAAATAAGGTTGTAGTCAAGTATAGTAACCTAGCATTAAAATATATCCGTCACTTTCTAATGTCATATAAACAAAAAGGGATGAGGCTATCTTAATACCCGGGTATTACAAGACTGATTTACACCTTATTTATTAATAAGTTGGTACGGGTTTTCTTAAAACTCAAGTCTTTTACATAGAGCCGTCTCTTAGACGCGATAATAGAGCGAAGGGTGCAGGCCCACGAGCAAGTCCCCACATCAAATATTATGATTAATGTCATCAACACAATACATAGTTGGAATAAATAAGTCTACATTTATATTATTTACAAGTATAAATAGCATGCAACTGAATACAATGCTTTGAGTAGACAGAGACAACTGCATAAAGAAAACGTCCCGCTGACGCCACGTTGAGAATAGTTGAGATCAATCCACGCGCTGTATGTCAAACTAGGCTTTAACTATTTTTCTAACAATAATTCTAATACTTCAGCCAAATCTGTTTCTACTTTTAATAGTATACAGTATTTCTATAAATCAGTAGCAAACTCACAGGACAAAGAGAAAAATTTGTCAATAAATTTTATATCATAAGCTAAGTTCGCAATTATCTAAATTACAATGATAATATTTTTAGATGAAAAAAGTGATCTTACCGGGACATAGCGAGGCGGTGTCCTCGTCGGAGCCGTCGGCGCAGTGGTCGACGCCGTCGCACGTGAGGTCGGCGCTCACGCAGAACTCGCGCTGCTTACATCGAAACTCCTTGCACCCGTGCTCTGTCACCGCGCAAGCAAAAACTTTAATCGACGGTGATGCTGTAGATAGCCATCTTGTGATACAAGCTTCATGAACAACGATGAGATGACACATGGAGATGAGACCTATACTTGAGTCCGTGGTAGTTTATAGATATTAACTTGTTATGAGTATTGGTATACATAGTTAGGATGAGAGGTAATCCTTACACGATAAACAAGATCTTTCGAGTACCTATGATATTTTGCATTATAAAACTTCTGAAGATTGCAAAGTACTAAAAGATCTTCAAAATATTAGAATTTCTATAAGACTGCAGACCAGACAGGAAGCAGCCATTGTAATGCCGGCAGCAATTTTACAACAATCCATTGTTGTAAAATTGCTGCCGGCATTACAATGGTCTTTCCACCATTTTTGTTCCAACAAAAATGGTGGAAAGACACTGAATGCGAAAGGCGAGAGATCGAACGTGATGGCACGCTCTCGCAAAGGCTTATGTCTAACTGTGGATTGTGTCCGACAATAGAGACCGTGGGATAATCACAATAATAATCTATTGAAACTCCTTCAATATCAATTTAATTTCTCGTTTTAACCAGCGCACTCCACAAAAACATGTTTTCAATAGGAGGAAATTTGTTATTAATCCGTAAATCTGCTTTTAAAATCCGCGCGCTTACAAAACACACAATCGAAAGTGCTGACTCGCCGCCGATGCCGGGGAGAATATTGGGGATTCATCCTCATCAGAAAAAACCACTCAAACAATAGGAACCGGGTAACGAGCCTTCGAACAAGACGCGCTCAGTGACGGGGCCCAGTTTAATTGCGCTGTTGAAAATTTTCTAACAGCTATAAAATTTCTGTAAAAGAAAAGGGAGAATCATAGACGCGCGACTTAGCGGGGAGGATGCCCCCGACCGCACAATGGAGACTGGAGAGCTTTTGATCTTCGACAGTGGCACAGGGGGATCGTTCCTCCCTGTAGCGAGTAAACCGGTGTGCAGGTGTGCGCGGCACGTGAAGGAGCGTGTGTAGAGGGTGGCATGTATGAAATGCATTGTTTAAAATTTTATTCCGGGCGCCACTGTGAAGCGCGGGTGTCGCGTCGCGCGTTTTTGTTGCATAATTCAATGGCATGTAAGCGTTTAAACATATCGTGCTTTGTGAGCAAAGTCTCTTGCGTAGAACGAGGAATTTTTAAATTAGCCACGTTTTATATAAGGATGAGGATTTAGCATGGCGAGACGCGATGCGATTGCGAGATGAAGGTGATATTTAGAAATTTATTTTTGCAAAACAAATAAGAATTTTTGTCACAAAAGCTATAATTGTAGTACAGCAGTTTTGTCTAGAGAAGAAACTCGACTCAATGTGTGCAAGAAGACTCAGGTCGACACTCAAAGTGAATATATCGGACGGATGCCCGCGACGGAGTTGCCGGATCGCTTCCGGAACTATGTCCTAATGGTGTAACTTAAGACGCACTTCATTATCGGGCCCGACCACGCCTGCACCAGACGTGTACTTTCCTGCATTATGTAGCTCATTATCATTATACATGTAAAAATACTGATGTCTTTAGTAACGCAATAGTTATATATTTTAGGAGTAAATTAATCTGACGTACATCATGTGTTGAAGCGCTCGTGGTGTAGCATGATTAGCCGTTCTTAATCGATCGGCAAAGTTAAGCTACGTCTGTCGTGGTCGCTACTTGGATGGGTGACCGCCTAGTGGTATTTCAAATCGAGCGTTTCCGTGCTTCGGAAGGCACGAAAAGCCGTTGGTCCCGGTTATCACTTAATTGTGATAGTCGTTAAGCTAGTTGGATGCCTCCTAGGCGGCTTGAAAAATTCCAACAGTAGGTTGACCACTAGCCTACCTCCACCAATCCGCAGTGGGCACGCGTGGTGGAGTATCGCCCAGTCCCTTTCACCCTCATTTGTGAAAGGAGGCCTGTGCTCAACAGTGGGACAATATAGGCTGATGATGATGATGATGACATCATGTGTTTCATTCTACAGCAGTAATACGTATAGTTCATATGAAACCAATGTAATATAATAACGGCAAGACCTCCAGCTTCACGTCGCCAACATAAAAATATTACGACGTCATCTCTAGCGGACACTTCTAATGATGCCCTTTAGTGCCTCGATAAATGCCACTCAACACACGTATTGCTTATAATATCCCACGATGATACGGGTCAACTTACTTATCTTTACCCATAAACCTTGGTGCTTGATCTCTCAATAGCTTTTGAATGTGTCGACTGTATAAACTCTTTGAGATAAGTTTTATAATATAGCAGTCTGATGTATTTCTAATAACACTATCGATTATAAACTGCACGGACTTATACTTACACTACTCAGAATACTTTTGACTTCAAAACAAACTATTAGTGCAACTCAGTGCCATAGTATTACCACAGGGAGTTACACTATGGCCACTTTTATTCATAATACATACTTGTAACTTTGTCATCATATTACAAAATACTAATTTCGAAAAAAACTGTACTGTTTTACGCTGCAAACGTAATCTCTTATTAGTAATTAGAATTATAAAAATACTTTTAAATTAAGAAAACATCATTCTAAAAATATCTAATTAGAATTACCAATCGATGGGTATTTCACGCCGCTTTAATAACGAAATCTTTATTTCGGTCCTGGTAAGAACTTCGCAAAGACCCTAAGCCCCAAGAAAATTCTTCTGAGACCCGTTGAAAGTTGTCAAATCCCTTGGAGTATATTTTTCCACACAGCCAAGCGGAAAATCTAATTGGTGTTATATACTACAAGCTCAAAGATGTGTGTCTGTGTGGAAAGGCAACAAAGGTTTCCGCCTCGATGTTTTTGGACAATTTAATTGCTGCCTTTGTACATATCTCATTGTAATGTTATATTCATGTGTACATATTATTGTGTGTTCCTTTGTTGATGATTCTGCTTGGCGGCTCTTTTCTGTGTTTAAATTTAGGCTTTTTGACATTGAGGTTGTACGTTGAAGTTATTTGGGAATTATAATATGCCTTAAGTGTTCACTTTATTTCTTTGAGTAGATCAAACGAAATAACATTAGATTATAGGTTATACTTTTATAAGAAGCGCTCATGTTGTAGCATGATAACCGATTCTTAATCGATCGGCAAGTTAAGCTACCACCGTCGTGGTCGGTACCTTGATGGGTGACCGCCTAGTGGTATTTCAAATCGAGCGTTTCCGTACTTCGGAAGGCACGTAAAGCCGTTGGTCCCGGTTATCACTTAATTGTTATAGTCGTTAAGCTAAATGGAGGCCTTCTAGGCGGCTTGAAAATTCTAACAGTAGGTTGACCACTAGCCTATCTCCACCGATCCGCAGTGGGAACGCGTGGTGGAGTATCTGCCCATTCCCCTTCACCCTGATTTGTGAAAGGAGGCCTGTGCTCAGCAGTGGGACATTATAGGCTGATGATAGTAAGATATCACTTTATTGCTTTTTACGTAGTAATAGGTATCATTCCAAAATAGATCTAAAAGCCCTGTTTTACCTATCCATAAAATAACGGGACTGTATAGTTTTATTTGGTGCTGAAATAATAATGCATCGCCGTAAACTCTGCGATTATCGGTATACTTTTGGGTAAAAATCATGCAGTAAAAGAAATTACAAATATCTCCCACTGCCGCGCCGCCGCCTCCCGCCGCCACTTTGGTGATACGATTTTGCGCAGCACGGCACCTTTGCCTAGTAGGAAATGCATGCCAAGACGCAATATACTGAAACGATTGCAACTCGCTACTATTGTAAGATTTCTGTAACGAGTATGCTGACCATATAGATTCTGCGCCAATATCATACAGACTAGTCAGAAAAGGGCCCAATTGGATACAAAATAAAATTAATATGATGATGCAAGTTTTACTTCGACTTCAGAGTCCTTCCAATAGGTTTTATTTCCCCGAACCTCATCCCGTTTTCATACAATGAGGTAACAACATAGAATATAATATTAATGAACATTTCGTAACACCTATTACCGTGGACGTATCACAGGATAAAGAAAAGACACGAGGGACTAAATAAGAGCGAGCTAGGAAGCCGGAGAGCTCATAACTGGGTTCAATAACGTAGGTACATATACGATGATCACTAGCCCACTGACAAGTAACATGGAGATCAGAAGAGTATGAAAGAGATAGAAAACTTATGAAAGAAGGAGATGAGAATTATACAAATATCCTTAAACTGCATTTATTTGTAGCCGTCGAAATTTCAAATGTTGACAGCACAGCAAATATTTCGGTGTAAGAGATTGTTTTAATACATAAATTTTCGTTAGTTGAACAAACATTAGTGCCGGTATAACTGGGATATTAGTTGGTGCAAACTAGATGTAATGTAAGTTAACTAAACTCTAACTAACCATTGACAACTTTGTGCGGGGATATCTCATCGTGAATATTGCTACGGTTGTGGATACCATCAATTTTCAATTGAGTATTTTTAATTACCGCTATAGATGCACCTAGGTCACTAGTTATAGTAATGGGAACTTATAACATTCCCATAGTCACCAAATAACATGACTGTATCGGGCGGATGCACAAGACATATTATGCAATCCGTGTTTTCCGAATGCAATTTGTCTTCAGAATCCAATTACCTATGCACAGACAATCTTGAAAGCGTAAGAAGTTGATAAATTAACGTCATTGTTTCCATGATAAATACAGGTAATGACGTTGTAAAGAACAAGAAAAACTCGGAATTAAAAGCCATAAAAAAATAGTTGTTTTGTATAGAATGACACATTTTTGGTACGATAGCAACAGGTCCATGATACAGAATCGAAACTGTCAGCGCTAAAGACGGGAACGAAAGCTGGAATCTACGGAACGGTACGCAATAAAAATATATAGATTTATATAGGAAAGGGTGGAATGTGTAAACGAACTGCCCTGTCGGCTGTTTTACGAATAAATAAACATTCGGGCAAATTAAAGAGTGCGATGAAAGAGGGTCGACGGGAGGTCTGGTAGAGGCAGAATTTTTACAAAATTCTGTACTTACGAGTATTTATTGGGACACACGTTTAGTACCCATTATTGTTTCATGTGTTTGTGTAGAAGGGACTGATCTTTATTGCTTCTATTTATCAACAATTTTTCTATCAATATTTCACACTCACTAGAACTCAACGACGGCATCAAATATTTGTTTTACAACGAGTACTATCTCCTTTATATTCAGTATGTATAAAAAACCTATCTGTAAAGTAAATTGGTCACAAAAGTACACCATACAACTTTCAGTCTTAACATTTTCATTTCCCATTAAATTTCCGATGTTTCGAGGACACTGTAACTCAAAAGAAACATTCGCTTGCTAATCGTCTTTGAGAATCCGCCACTCCAATTTAAGCCCCAACTAAGCCAGCAAGTGCTTCAAATAGATCATTTGTATGTATTACTGGTAACAGTCCATAAAACTAATTTAACTATTCAACATTTCAGTCAAAGAGGCGTCATGGCGCCAGGAAATTGAATCAATTTATTCAGTCAGTGACGAACGCTTAGCTCGAATACTATTTGGCTCACTTCCTCTAGTTATGATGAACAAGGCATTTTCATTGTCAAATATTATAGAATACTAGCTTTAGTCCGCGACTTCGTCCGCGTAGTTTTTTTTTTCTAGATATGATTCATTGTAACAATATAGAGCTTTGTTCATGGCTATTGCCCGCCACTACGTGTGATATTTGACATAAGTTCAGGTAGATTGAGAGTTGATTGCGAGCATGCCACATACAACTGATACAGTCCTGTCGCAAATAAACTCTAGCAAATATCAGAGTTTTTCACTGTGATTTATTAATAGCATTCGCGAAACAAACCTTGATAAGGAACTGTACACTTTTAAATTAAACGAAGGATTTGTGATCAATGGTATACGCGGCACGAAGACTGTTTCTCCTCTAGCAGGACCAGTTAATATTTTGGCCTCAATAACATTGCGGCGGAGAGCTGTTACTTGAAGTCTAGTTCCACAGCACAATTTTGGAGGCCGTATATTTCTAATCATTATGACAGGAGCACCAACATATGGATTACCCGGCAGATTAAGATCTAGTTAAAAAATTGAACAGGATAATTTACCGACTCATCCATATCAACCATGGTGGCAACAACCTTCAAATGAATAAATCAACATTTCATTTATCGCAGCGGGTTGGTCATTTTTGGGAGTCATAATGGCTCTCTCGCGCATAACCACTCTATCGGTTTGTGTTCATTGTAACATCAGTATACATTTTATTTATACCTAAGTTGGTATTTGTATCAACCCATCTATTTGTGGAAAGTGTACGTTCCCGTTCCCGTTAATTTGAAGAAGAAGATCTGAAAATCTATCGTCAGGAATATGCACCGTGTATGTATGGGAAGGTGAAATATGTTTTTTTTGAGCGGTGTCGAGATCGGGTTTATTTATCTAAAATTGCGCTATGAGACCTATTTCCTCAACCATTTCATGACAGCTGAGATATTTGCTTATGGCACACAGACAGACAGACGAATACACGGGACCTATATCCACAAGTTTCTCAATAATTTACAGACAGCTGAGATGTTTCTGTCTGTCTGTCAGTCTGAGGAGAGACTGCCTCCTTATGTGTGTATCGCTTGTACAACGGACAGTTCTCTGAAGAATTGTTTGATCTGATTCCCACGGGCTACCTTCTACCATCGCAACTTTCGCCATCGACGGGGAGTCCATACTCATATATTGGAACCGAAATGGTTTCTACTGTGCGATTTCAAAGTAATTTCTACCGCGTACACTCAGGCTGTGGAATGAGCTCCCCGCCGTGGCTTTCCCAAAGGAGTATAGCCAGGGGGTCTTTAAAAAGGGTGTGAAGACATTTCTGTAGGGTCGGCAACGCACGAGTGATACCTACGGCAACCGCTTACCATCAGGCGGGCCGTATGCTTGTGTGACACCTTAGTATTTTTAAATATGAAATATAATTTAAAAATTTCCCGTAGCAGACGGACAGATCGACGGGCGGAGATCTATCCAAAAGTTCCTCAAACAGACAGCTGAGAAATTTTCTCGTGGCAGACAGACAGACAGATAGATAATACAGAGACAGACAGATATAATATATTATGTATGTCTGTCTAATTGTTATATTTTTATTTTGTGATATTTAGTCTAAACTTGTCAATAGTCACAGTGATAACAAATTGTGTGTTTAGTGTTTCCCTTTAGTAATTTTTTATTTTTAAGGCAGACTTAAGTAAGTCATGCTCACTTTAAGGCCTTTGCTTGCGGCGGCGTCGTGTGACGGGTCGCTCACTTCCCTCCAATATGGCGAGGAGGGCGATGGCTGCCACACGCGTCATACTTGTGAACAGGTGCTGCTTGTGGGGGCTGGTCTGCTTAAGTTTGCTATTGATTTACTTATTAAATATTTATTCAGTCTATCTTGTAATTTTGCCGCCGCGCCGGGGCACGCAATTGTTTTCAGTGCGATTAGAATGTAAATATTATGTAATGAATCTAAGCCTGTTTTGAAAAGAGTAATTGCTGAGTTTATTGCCGGCTCTTCTCAGCAAATGCAACCTTCCGAACCGGTATTAGAGTATTAGAGTCAGACTTTTCATAAGTGCCTGCGAAGGTCTATTTGAATAAATGATTTTGAATTTGAATTTGAATTTGAGATGGATGGCTTCTTAATAACATGATACACGTGTACATTATTTTTACTTCAATACAAAATTGTGTGAATGAACAACTTCAATACAAAATTACATCCCCCTTTACACCCCTTATGAGTTCAAATTCCAACAACACCGATATTCGTTGCGTTAGTTTCCAACTATAAGCTTAAATAATAAATGTAGTATACTTCCATACACAACTTCATCCCCTTTTTTACCCCTTCGGGGTCGGAATTATCAAAAACGCTGAGGCATATATATATATAAATTAATTTTCAATCATCAGCCTAAACACAAAATTTGAAGGTCCTGACTTCGAAACTAATGGACTTTCATACAAACTTGCATCCCCTATTTTACCCCCATAGGGGTGTAATACAAAAAAATCCTTCTTAGTGGATACCTACACTGTTTAATTATAAATTTAGTGATGTTTACTGTGGAAATGAAGGACTTCATATACAACTTAATCCCCCTTTTCCCTCTTCGGGTGTGGAATTATCACAAACGCTGTGACAACTTTACATTAATTTTCAATCGTCAGCCTATGCACAAAATTTGAAGATCCTATGTTCAAAACTGACGGACTTGCATACAAACTTTCATCCCCTATTTTACCCTATTAGGAGTGGAATTTCCAAAAATCCTACCTTACTGGATACATATACTGTATAATAATAAATTTAGTGAAGTTTATCGTGAAATTGAAGGCCTTGCATCCGCAACTTCATCCCCCTTTTTCCACCTTCGGGGGTGGAATTATCATAAACGCTTAGATAACTTTACATTAATTTTCAATCGTCAGCCTATACACAAAATTTTAAGATCCTGACTTCACAACTGACGGACTTGCATACAAACTTTTATCCCCTATTTCACCCTCTTAGGGGTGGAATTTCCAAAAATCCTTCCTTTTCTGGATACCTATACTGTGTAATAATAAATTTAGTGAAGTTTATCGTGAAATTGAAGGCCTTGCATACCCAACTTCATCCCCCTTTTTCCACCTTCGGGGTGGAATTATCATAAACGCTGAGATAACTTTAAATTCATTTTTAATCGTCAGCCTATACACAAAATTTGAAAATCCTAAGTTCAAAACTGACGGACTTGCATACAAACTTTCATCCCCTATTTTACCCTCTTAGGGGTGGAATTTCCAAAAACCCTTCCTTGCTGGATACATATACTGTATAATAATAAATTTAGTGAAGTTTACTTTCAAATTGAAGGCCTTGCATACCCAACTTCATCCACCTTTTTCCACCTTCGGGAGTGGAATTATCATAAACGCTGAGATAACTTTACATTAATTTTCAATCGTCAGCCTATACACAAAATTTGAAGATCCTAACATCAAAACTGACGGACTTGCATACAAACTTTCATCCCCTATTTTACCCCCTTAGGGGTAGAATTTCCGTAAATCCTTCCTTAGTGGATGCCTACACTGTATAAGGTATCTTTGTGCAAAATTTCAAATCTATAGGTCCAGCGATTTGGGCTATGCGTTGATATATTGCATACAAACTTTCATCCCTTATTTTACCCTGTTAGGGGTGGAATTTTTAAAAATCCTTCTTTTGTGGATGCGTACACTATATAACAATATATTTAGTGAAGTTTACTTTGAAATTGAAGGACTTGCATACACCACTTCATCCCCCTTTTCCTCCCTTCGGTGGTGGAATTATCACAAACGCTGAGATAACTATACATTAATTTTCAATCGTCAGCCTAAACACAAAATTTGAAGATCCTAACTTCAAAACTGACGGACTTGCATACAAACTTTCATCCCTTATTTTACCCCCTTAGGGGTGGAATTTCCAAAAATCCTTCCATAGTGGATGCTTACACCGTATAATAATACATTTCATGAAGTTTACTTTGAAATTAAAGGCCTTGCATACCCAACTTCATCCCCCTTTTCCTCCCTTCGGGGGTGGAATTATCACAAACGCTGAGATAAATATACATTAATTTTCAATCGTCAGCCTAAACACAAAATTTAAAGATCCTAACTTCAAAACTGACGGACTTGCATACAAACTGTCATCCCCTATTTTACCCTCTTAGGGGTGGAATTTCCAAAAATCCTTCCTTAGTGGATGCCTCCACTGTATAAGGTATCTGTGTGCAAAATTTCAAATCTCTAGGTCCAGCGGTTTGGGCTGGGCGTTGATATATCAACAATCAGTTTATCATTTTATATATTACTAGCTTCTGCCCGCGGCTTCGCCCGCGTGGCCTACAAAATCTGGGATCTTCAAAAACAAACGTAATAAGTGCTCTCACTTCCTCTCAATTGTTTTTTTTTCTTGTTTAAACCCTTAAGACTCTGTTAGGCATCTCCCATTTCGAAAAAACTATGATACACGTGACCTTTCTTAGTGGATACTTACACTTCACAAAGAACACACCCTCAAAATTTCATGTCTCTAGGACCAGCGGTTTCGACTGTGAGTTGATATATCAGTCAGTCAGTCAGGACTTTGAATTTTATATTTTGATGACTATATTGGCAATTTTTTTCCAATTTTTTTTATTTACAAAATAAAGTATTAATAATAATACACAATCATAAAAACGCATGAAAAAACCAAGAACTTAAATTACGTGTGTAATAATATGTTTTACAGAAAATTCAACCCCCGTTTCACCCACTTAACCCCTAAGAGGGTGAAACGTGGTTTGGAATTTCGAAAAACCCTTTCATATTTGATACGTACACTTCACAAAGAACACACCCTCCAAATTTCATGTCTCTAAGACCAGCGGTTTAAGCTGTGCAATACTGTGCATTGATATATCAGTGACTCGAGGGTGGATTATCAAAAACGCTAAGACACGTATGAATTATTTTTCAGTCTTCAGCCTAAACACAACATTTGAAGATCCTAACTTCAAAACTGACGGACTTTCATACAAACTTTCATCCCCTATTTTACCCCCTTAGGGGTGGAATTTCGAAAAACCCTTTCTTAGTAGATACCTACTCTTCACAAAGAATACACTGTCCAAATTTCATGTATCTACGACCAGCGGTTAAGGCTATGTGCGTTGATATATCTGTCAGTCAATCAGGACTTTGAATTTTATATTGTGATATTTATATTTTTAACAAAACATTTTTTTTATTTCAAAATACGCAATCATAAAAAAGCATGTAAAAACCAAGAACTTATGTGTAATAATATTTTTCACAGAAAAATCAACCCCCGTTTCACCCTCTTATGGTTGGAATTTCGAAAAACCCATTCATATTTGATACGTACACTTCCCAAAGAACACACCCTTCAAATTTCATGTGTCTAAGAACAGCAGTTTAAGCTGTGCATTGATATATCAATCAGTGATTTCCCATACACAACTTCATCCTGCTTTTTATCCCTTCGAGGGTGGATTATCAAAAAAAGCTAAGACACGTATGAATTAATTTTCAGTCATCAGCTTAAACACAAAATTTGAAGATCCTAACTTCAAAACCGACGGACTTTCATACAAACTTTCATCCCCTATTTTACCCCCTCTGGGGTGGAATTTTGAAAAACCCTTTCTTAGTGCTTACCTACACTTTGCAAAGCACACAACCTCCAAATTTCATGTCTGTAGGACCAGCGGTTTAGCCTGTGCGTTGATATATTAGTCAGTGAGATCCAATACAAAACTTCATCCCGCTTTTCATCCCTTCGAGGGTGGAATTATCAAAAACGCTGAGACAGGTATAAATTAATTTTCAATCGTCAGCCTTAACACCAATTTTGAACATCCTAACTTCGAAACTGACGGTCTTTCATACAAACTTTCATCCCCTTTTTTACTCCCTTAGGAGTGTAATATCAAAAAATCCTTCGTTAGTGGATGCCTACACTGTATAATAATATATTTAGTGGTGTTTAATGTGGAAATGAAGGACTTGCATAAGTAACTTCATCCCTCTTTTCCCCCCTACGGGGGTGTAATTATAATAAACGCTCAAACACCTGTACATTAATTTTCAATCTTCAGCCTAAACACAATATTTGAAGATCCTAACTTCGAAACTGACGGACTTTCATACAAACTTTCATCCCCTATTTTACCCCCTCAGGGGTGGAATTTCGAAAAACCCTTTCTTAGTGGATACCTACTCTTCACAAAGAATACACCCTCCAAATTTCATGTCTCTAGGACCAGCGGTTTAGGCTGTGCGTTGATATATCAGTCAGTCAGTCAGTCAGTCAGTCAGGACTTTGAATTTTATATATACAGATAAGATATTTACGCTAAATCTGATGCAAGTTCATTACATTTAATAAAGATGTTTACTATTTGATGGATTTCTATATCTAACGCTTTCTCTACGTTGCCTTTGCTGTGCATTAGTCAGTAAATATATTTTATTGTTATAAGTATTTATTGTTTGGCCCTTGTTGAATGAAATAAATGATATTATAGTTTGTTTGAAGATTATTTCGTCTGGGTTTTTATGTAAATATACCACTTATGCTTCCTTATTATTATTATTATTTGTAACTTCCCTTTTGAATTACATGACCAGAGCCATGCCAGAGCGGATATACATCCAGCACGATTGATTTGTTGGGATATGTACTCCTTTTGGATACTACACCTGAAT
This sequence comes from Achlya flavicornis, assembly GCA_947623365.1. NCBI lineage: Eukaryota > Metazoa > Arthropoda > Insecta > Lepidoptera > Drepanidae > Achlya > Achlya flavicornis. Next base: position 18,818,898 of record OX392468.1, read on the forward strand.
ATTGAATCTCTTTATCGAAGGATACGGGTAAAAACAGTCCCCGCTAGAGCGCTATTTGTGCGAACTATTTCAGAAATGAAGGAAAACTGGGTCTATGTCTATGGGGAGGAATTTACTGGACTGGTTGCTGGGTTATTATATTTATTAGACGCTAACTAAATGGACGCCCCAAAAAAATCCAAATGTCAAATGGAGCAACATTAGTGTTAAGAGCTAAGACTGTCGACATGTATGCGCGGTTTCACCATCGTATCCTCAGAGCGGACTTCCTCGTTATTACGCAGATTGAGTACTTCCACCCTTTCGAGCATATAGGTCTCGTGCGTGCTCCACTTATTATTAGTATTCTGTATTTTTTACTAAATTGGTGTCACAATATGTACATGTCAAAAACCCCGCATTATTCCCTGTTATCTGATAGAAATCATACACTGACATAGATACGTACAAACTATGTCAGAATGCGTACACGAATACACGATCGTATAAATCATAAAATAATAATGATGTATGTAGCTATCGATAATGATAAAAGAACTTATCACGCACAAAAATCAATTGTAATTGTTTTGTCTCTAATAATCACTTAGATTAAACATGATAATTATTATAATTCACTTTGATAGGACGCCCTATTTGGAGGTTATTAAATAATATCGCTATGCGATGAATTAAACTGTATTTGAACAATTTAATAGGTAATTGCGCGAAGTTCAATTCGAAGGCAATTAGTATGTGTTGGAACTGTGGTGCTTTGACTGATCAAAATAACAGATTATTAGGTTCAATGGAGAGTTTAAGTTTTTTTGTTTATTTTTCACTATGTCTCTTTCTAACAAAGAACATAAGAAAAGGGTGTAAGAAATTTGGTCCTGTCAAATTAGTCAAGTGCTTGTTTTCCAAGATATGAGATGTGACTAAAATTAGTTTAGTGCGATTTACAACAGAATCAGCACCAATTTGTTCTGTGAGCAAATGTGATGTGAATATTATGAAAGTGCCCACATAATAATACGTTTCACAGATCAATAGGTATTTTTTCTTTGGAATGTTTTCAACTACATTTTATCACAATGTTATCATTAATCGGCTCCAAAATCTGTTTATACAACAGAATATCCATTTATCTATATCTAAAAATATAAGTATGTAACTCAAGACTAGTTTTAGTTTCGTCTCGTCTTATACCTGGCTATGTTTTTCTTGTACATACAATTTCTTTGGTTATTTCATACATTTTAGTGTACTTGAAGGCGTTTTTTTTTGTTATTTTCCTTTTCTTTGCATCTAACTATTTCAACGGTTCAAAGGTTATATTGGGTAGCATAACAATGATTTACAAGAGGCACTAACTAATTTGGATATCTAACATAATGTTACCTTGAACCGAGACAGCTCGAGACAAGGGCAAGGTGGCATCACAATCCTTTCAGACATAATAGACTCTATTATTCATCACCGTGGCTACATTTATCTTGCATGCAGCTTGAGTACCTACTGAGTGTTAATGGGAGAGGTTGTATTAATAAATCGGAGGCATTGGTGCCGATTCTGTTGTAAATAGCACTAAACTAATTTTAGTCACATCTCATCTCTTTCTTACGAAAATTATTGAAAAAGGATAGAACATATTTAAAGCTGTCAAATTAAACTTTGCCGTCTTATTTTGCGTGTATTAAGGCGTAACTGCGATAGATGGCGACTAAATTTATATTGAAAACAAGCATTGGACTAATTTGACAGGACTAAATTTCTTACATCCTTTTCGTATGTTCTTTGTTAGAAAGAGACATAGTGAGATTGAAATTAGTTTAGTTGTCAACAGAATCAGGGCCATTGAGTGAAACTACCTCTGTTTCACTATCACGTTGAGAAACAAAATCATAATGTGTATCTTAAGAATGATATTATTCCCTATTAGTAGAATACACTTTGATGCTCTAAAAGTTAATTTAGTAGCACTGGTAAAGCAAAAGAAAATATATCAAAGCCTCAAATGTAGACACATGCAATTCAGAAACAAGGTATTAGCGAACTCTGTTGATGATAAAGCTGTAGCATCATGAGGTAGACCAGCTAAATTATAAACCACCGTAAAGTCCACACCCTAATCTTCTGTTATAGATGACGCCACTAAACCCGCGCTATCAAGACTTTCTTTATCTTTTGTGTTGGAATGTCCCGAATGGAAACATAAATAAGTAGGAACTTTAATAAAAGGAGAATACTGTTCATTTACAGGGACCCTTACTTTTATGTCCCATATTTTAGGCGTTATTTGTTTTTTATAGGCGAACTCATGATTATCTTTAGGTTAATGGGTGATGCTATACCTACAATACATTTTTATCCGATAGAGGCACGTGGAATCTTTTAGAAGAATTTAATGGTGAATTAAATTATTTAATAAGCCTAGAAGTTGATATTAATTAAGCTGAACCGTAACATAATAGATAAACAACAAAACATACATACAGACATAGTAGATGAAATTACACAAAATTAAGAATATAGCCTGCAAGCTGTCAATGATAATGCTGAAAGTAAAATTAATATCAATGAAGCCAAAGATACTGATAACACTAAACAAATGAGAATTAATAAGAGTTTACTTGAATTATAGTTTCTACCAGTATTTATGATAATACTTAATGTTCTAATCGAACTCAAGTCTATGATTTTAATGTGTTTTGAAAAAGATGGAATAAGTGGACAGAATGTTGCATAAATACTCACTGGGGTCTTTAACGGCAGTGATGACGAGCTTGAACCCGTTCGCGTCGGTGCCCCAGTTGTCGGTGACGTACTTGAGGGTCACGAAGTTGCTGCGAGTGAACAGCGCCCCCACCTGCTGCTTGGTGTTGCGGCACGATAGATCCGCCTGGAACAACACACGTGTTGGTCAATTACTACATGATTTCCTTCGAAGAAGCATGTGGTGGATTTCCTCAATGCTTCCTTTGAAGTGAGTCATTGTTAGAACCACACCCGTTTTATACTATAGACTAGAATACTAGATGATTTAAGGAATAAATTTGAAAATTTCTTATGCATGTCAAGTATTGTCAAGTCACCATGTCAATATGGGTTTATCAAATATGTGAAGTAATTTAATTTCGAAGTACAATATTAAAACAAAAACCAAACTAGTAAAATGTCAAAAGGTAATGGAAAGAAGCATACTAAAAATACGACGATTACATAAAATAAGAAGCGAATTCATAAGACGGAAAACGAAAGTTATGGACACCTTACATAATGCTTTAAAACTGAAATGGCGATGGACAGGACATTATAGCAAGATACAAAGACAAAAGATGGACATTAGAGACAACGGTATGGGAAGGACCGACCGGAAAAAGAAGAAGAGGGCGTCCTAGAAAAAAGTGGATTGAAGACATAACAGCTGTAGCAGGAAAATAATGGAGAACAAAAGAAAGAAACAGAGAGATATGGAACAAGCTGGAGGAGGCCTATACCCGTGAAGGGGTTCCGATCAATGATAAAGAAGACAGTACATAAAGATGGCGATTAAAATGAAATTTGTCCAAACACAATAAATAAATAAATAATACAATTACCTAGTGATATTTTTCAGATGAGATGCTTTTATTTTATTTAATATATTTAATGCATGTAATAACTAGATTTGAAATAAATGTTTTTTTTTTGTATTATTAATTGAATTTCGAAGTTATTCCTAAAGAGCTATCTAAAGCAGTCAAAAATATCACTGGTTGAGAGTGCCTTCAACTGAGAAGAACTGTCGTGACATCCGGTAAGGCAAAACAGCAGCATAGAGATGTTTTAAACTTTCTTACTACATCAAAAATCTATGGGTAAATTCAATAATGAGCACTTGACAGATAAATGTAAGCACACTTCATTAAAAATATTTAGTTCAAATCTTTAAAGATCTCGCAAATGACACAACATTAAAGGACTTGATTTAATTAATTAATTAATTACTCAGCGCCCGTAGAATTCCCAGCACTTTAATCAACTTTCCGGAGTAGCAAACGATCAGTTGTCATGAAAAGTTACATGAGCAAAATAAATAAAACTGAGCTGGCTACTCTAAATACTAATTTCCTTAATGGACCAGTTTCTTTAGTGAGACCACTGACGCGACGTAAAAGACTCGCAATGCAGTCCTATATTTCTTGGGAATTACTTTCAGTAAGTAACAGATCATGATTTGAAAATGAAATGCAGATAAAAGTTTTACAAATATTAGTTTTGTATCGAACGAGGTAACAGCACTGAAACATTCTTTACAAGCGCTGCAACCCACAGATATGGTATATCTATGTTGGAGGCAACCTAATCCAATTTCGTCGTAAAACTCAAATGTGTCAAGTCTACAACAAACCGCTCGCTCGGTCGGCTGTAGGTATATCAAGGCTTTTAGCGTAGCCTTTTACCGCATACACGCTTTGTTCATTTCGCGGCGCGGTGCGGTGCGGGCGTGGTGTACCCAGTCTATCGCAGGTCCGGACGGTTTGCTTGATCGCTCAGGCACCGGCAATATTTTCTTCATCGAGTCGGGGCTTACTGAACGATGGCCGCATTATATCGCTGTCATATTTCAGCTAGAACGATCGCAGGGACGTGACGGCCCCCGGATTTGCTAGGGAATCCCTCCACCGCCATACATCACCCCGTCCGCGTCTCGCCAGCCGGGCCCCCTCGCCGTGGGGAGGGTACGCCTTCCACAATTCAAAGGCGTTAGTAGTACTGGACTTTTGCAGCTCTTATTCACCTCCTTTATGTACTCCGAGTTTAATAAAGATCGGGCTCTGGTTGATATTAAATTCTTCTGTGTTGAATTCTTCGCTTGTGATTACGGCGTGGAGAAATGAATTAAGACGGAACGGGTTTTTGTTATGCAAACTATGCTCCTTACCGAGGCGGCGGCGAGGCGCTCACCTAGCCACCCAGCCGCGTATATTAGGGCTTCCAGCGCGGTAATTGCTTCTAGAGGCATGAGCTACAGCCTAGATAATACTTGTAACACTAATGGCGTGATAAAATATAAATAGCTCTTTGATGGCATAAAATACGAGACCTTAAAGAAAATCTCAGAATAATAAGTTTTACGAAGCGTAAAATAAAGCTAGAGTACTTACAAATACTTCCAACAAATAATTGGATCACAAAGTTCGCAGGCAAAAAACAGAGGAGCAACTTTTTGAATTTTCAAGTAGCCACTCACTCTTTACAGAGTTGTATGCAAGTGAAGATACTTTACAATGATAGCATCTACCGACTTATTATTCAGATCTCAGTGGCAACTTTAACTTTGAGATTTAGGATGGACGTGGGCTGAGCGAGCCCTAACCCAAATTCGGCCACGGCTACTTTCTAACATCGCAACTCTCGCCATCGACGGGGAGTCCATCCTCACATATTGAAACCTGAATTGTTTCGTACTGTGCGGGCTCAAAGGAGCTTCCTTCCGCGGACGCTCAGACTGTGGAATGAGCTCCCCGCCGTGGTTTTCCCAATGGAGTACAGCATGGGGTTCTTCAAAAGGGGTGTGAAGAGATTTCTGCAGGGTCGGCAACGCGCACGTGATACCCCTGGTGTTGCAAGCGTCCATAGGCTACGGTAAACGCTTACCATCAGGCGGGCCGTATGCTTGTTTGCCACCTAAGTGGTATAAAAAAATAAAAAAAATAAAAAAAAGTCGCCTGGCTCCCCATAGGTATGCGAGGCGACCTCGACGTGTAATGGCGTATGTCCCGGGATCATTTGATGTAAGTTGCGTGGCAGCACCTAAAGTTCCGCGGTGTACATTGTTTGTTAGTTATTGTGGCTAGCACCAGTGCGGGATAGTTGCCTAACTTGGTACAGGTGGTCGGACAACTTCGCCCTTTGTCGACGCGCTCGCTCTAGCACTGTAATGAATCCGTGAACATTGTTTTCTAGCTGGTAACGTGTGCTTCTCTCGCGGCTACAAATTTATTCCATTTAAGTTTACGATTTTGTGGTCGCTTCTATTGTTTGATTGAACAAAGCCGACTATCGAAGTTGGGAATAAAGTTTGGATTTGTCCTCCACACCGTGGAAGTGCTTTGCTATTTTTTATACTAACAAAAGCGCTTAAACTTGATGAATATGTAAGATATTTAGCTCTGATTATTTTGCTATGTTTGTATGTTCAATCTGTCTGATTTCAAACAAATTTAGTGAAATTAAATTGGTAAACAAAAGATTTTTTTATTTATTTAGCTAACTCGTTTGTTGAAAAGACTTTTTAAAATATAGCCCTCTTTTAGCTCTACCGCAGTCGGGTAAAATTTCATTTTTTTTGTGTTTGAATGTCCTTTAGAGCATTTGTTTCTTGCGGACCGAATCTACCCCTTCAAATTAAAACATATCAACATTTTAGGCTTTTCGGTACGCGGACGAACAAAGAGTGGGCCGAATGTACTAAAGACCCGTGAATACATGAACGAAAAATTTGCTGTTTTCAGCTTAGTTTTTCTACCTAACAGAATTATATTTCCCTGAAATAACTTTATATGATGTATAACTTTCTACTAAATAAAACGATAATATAAATTCAAGATACGACTTTGAAGCTTAAAAAGTATTATAAAGTTCCCAAAGTGGGCTTTCGTAGTCCGATAAAGATCAAAATTGAGTAACAACTGCGAATTAACATTCCAAATAGCCTTTCTTCAAGTAATTGGAGGCATAGTAACGCTTCAAGTTTCCAGCTCTCGAAACACTGGAACTTAGCCAACTCACGAGGCTGAGATGAGAAATAATTTTGAGAGGGTATGAAAATACGCAATTACTCTTTAAGTTAATAAAATGTAATTTTACGTCAAGTACTGAACAAGAACTTACCAGATGCTTTTTAATAAAACATCTTGAGACATTTCACGGATTTCAGTTATAAATTCAGGAAAGAAGAACTGATTTGACTGTATCGTCGTATGTTACAAATTGTAAAGTTTACCTTCTGAAATAAATCAAAGATCTACACATCACGTCAGAAATGAATTCTTCAAACAAACAATAATTAGCACATCTTAAAGAGCAGAACAGTAAATAATGGCGCAAAATTAAAACAAATAAGCAGCAATCCAGCGGCGGCAAAACTTGAGCCCGCACAATAGGAACAGCGGGCTGCGTGCGAGACCCGGCCTTCTTTGTCCTCGCCGGTAACTTTACAGATTTGAATTTAAAATTCCTCAAACTTCACCATTCGCCATCCGTGTTAATTATTTGAAAGATGGGGACACACCTGACGGCTGTCTACCTTTTGCGGACTTGAAAGCAGTTCCCACAGTGCCGAGGTGTCTAACTAATTTAAATATTTCAACTGTTACTCCCCTAGTGCCGAGCTTTTGAACTAACAATCTCAAAAAGTTTGGCAAATTAACTAATGGACGTTATGGATAGCAGTCACTTACTTTCTTGAGAGATCTTACTAACGGTAAATAACAAAATAAGTAGCTTTTTTGTACAGAAAGGAATGTTAACAAGATAAAAACAAAAGGAAAGCAATTTCTTATGATTGAGGTTTGAACATTTGTATTCTAAGAACGAACAAGAATGTTTACAACCCCCACAAACAGGCTCGAGGAAAAATTACAGAGAAAATGTTAAAGCACATAACTCAGCGTGAAAACTGAAGCGGAGATTGTAATTCTTATTTTATTTCGTCGGTAAAAAGCGTGCGATTAACGGCCTAGGAGGCGGATTAAGAGTAAATTGAATTGTCTACGGCTATAGCGCTCCTGAGACGCACTACCCGGTACCCGGTACCCAGTACCAAGCTCTCATTAGCATAGCGACGGCGTCTTTAATAAATTAGCGGAGCGGTGCGAGGCGGGCACGAGACGACACCGGCTCCGCAGCGGCACCGGGAACAAATGGAAGTAATAGGGAATTGCCGGGATAATTGCCGACGACGTCGACTTGGAATGTCTCCAAATTAGATATGATATCGACGTCCCCGTTAATATTCATCGGGTTATAATATAATGGGAATTGTCGGCGATCGGGAGGCATTATGAGAACGTGTAAACATTATGCGGTGTCACATCAGGTGTTCAGCCAAATGACGAATATACAAATACACATTTATATAACATTTTACAAATGTATTAAATATGCAGAATAAATATATCCATAAATACTAACCAATAGTACCTACACAATACAAAATGTATATCTATGAAATAATATTAAAATAAACCCTTAAAAACATAAAAAGAAGTTTCTTTAGACGCTTACCGGAATTTGGTTTGCAAACGTAAATTAAAAGGTATGCTGGAAGATTCATAGCTAGATAGCTTTTAGATTGAAATCCGAACACCGCAGGTCGAACCCAAGCTCTGTCGCACTATTATAATAAAGTCTAGTCGCAAGCAAATTATTATGGTTTTTGACGAAGGTACTAAATTCGAATCCTCTATAGCTTTGGACGAACCATTCTACTATACCTAATTAACTAATTCCAAGTTTCACGAACATTCCTTAAACTCTGCACAGGACACTTACCTTCGGTGGTGCGGTGGCATGAGCACCGTCGTACACATACAAGTGATCATTACAGTCAAGCTGCAGAAGGTCGAAGTGCAGCATGAACCGCTGCAGGATGCTGTGCGTCTGGAAGGTGACCGTGCAGTCCAGGTTCCTCTCGTTGCGGGACCACACCACGCCGCCGTCAACCTTCCTGTACTGCCGCTGGAGGAAGTGGTCCTTGCATAGGGAGTCCATATAATCTGTTGGCAAGGATGGCTGTGTTAGTTTATGCCTTGATCTTTATTAGCTGTAGTGGTTTTTATTTTTAATGTTAAATGGTCTTGCGTTTAACCTTCGACAGACCCCATGAGGAGTTATGACGAGGCAGAGGATGTAGCACGCATACCCAGCAAAGGCCTATTCACTCCTATCTTGAATACATCTAGGTTATAGTTGACGGGAAACACAAGACCCGGGAAGAGAGTTCCACTCCATTGCTGTTCGTATAAGAAACGATGAAGCGAAGCGTTGTGTCCGGATACGCGGGATATCGACAACGTATGAGTGGAAATTCTCCCGGCGTCTTGTGGTTCGACAAGGACGGACACTGTGTAAGAACAGTAAGGACTATGCAACCTCGATGCTGTGGAATTCCCCGACTCAAATGTCATTTACGTAAAATGCCCAAATGTAAACACGTTTTAAAATACCGCAATGTGCATTCAAAACATGCAAAAATAATGTCCAAAAGCAATTTATCGGCCAGTATCTTTCGGTAAATACTTGTAGAGTAAGTTACATTTTAAGCTGTAAACCAACAAATGATATCATATTTTGAACAAAATAAAAAAAAAATATGATATTCATAATATTGATCAAAGTTTCATTCGTAACGTTTTTGTGAAGGCCATTTTCGAACAATTGTTCTGGTAATTTAGTCATAGATTTGATTTGTATTTTATAATTACACGTTTGACGTCCATTTCATGGAAAGTTAATTATATGGCCAATGGACGTAAGAAAACATAACTTAAGTGTAATAGGATACTTCAAGGGTGAAGAATAGGTGATGGTTCAAGATATCACATCGAACAAATCAGCTAACAGTTAAAGCTAGAAACATTCTACTGTACATGGCTCTTATTTTACATAACTTTTAAAGCCTCCTCCAATACTTAACCCAGAACAACAACTAGAAACAAGAAATGTCAGAGAAATATTCAAGGTATTCTTTTAAGTCGGCCTGCTGACATTGTTACCATCGAGATCTAATAACAGAGCCTAAAATAACTTAGCGAACATTATTGTTGCTTTGTGAGCCAAACTCTTCAAAGGTAAGTAATTAATATAACAGTACCTAAGCAGCGAGTGGGAGTTGGCTCAGACACAAGCATTCCTAATGTAATATCAATGAAAATAAACACGAGAGGCTGTTACGAAAGCGGATCACATTCCTCTAAACCCTTATCACCTTCTAGTTTAATATCTAAGCTACTCGCATCGCAGACATAGCAATATCAACTGTACAGGAGAAAGTTTAGAATTCAATTTCGTAGCTTAGTATGTGTACCGATAAGATGTATATCGGTCCTAAGACTCTCGATTTATCAGTTCTCACGTATATCCGTGCTGTGAACCAGATCTCTTGTGGCTGTATCTAGTGATATACGTATCGTTGTTTCGGGAGACCGAATCGCCTGTTAGCCATGTAAGGAGAAATAAAATTTGTGGAGTTTGTTAAAATCACATGTACTTCAACATTATCTACTTTATTAAATTATGATTCAATAACTATTGTTTTCAGGAGTGGCTATGGCGTAGTGGTGGTGGTAACTCTCCTGTTACTGGCCGGTGCAACATCAGCACCGACTCCTCGGTTCATCGGCACCCTGGTGACCGGGGTGACCACCGGCCTGGAGGTGCCGATGGATGTCATCGCAGGGACGGGAGTCGGGAGCGGTTCTGTACAGTTGGTGATCAATGTACATACAGACAGCAACGGGAATATTGAGATTTATACTAATTAGAAAGGGAAAAAAAACATCATGAAAACGGAAGAATAAACAGGAAGAGAGAGATGGGAACACCATATGGTGAGAACGGAAGATAAGCAATGACGTAACAAATATTCTCAAGAAAATAGATAATTTGAAATAGCCAGCAACAGTGTGCAAGATAACTAAACACAGTGGAGACAAAACTAATGACGAAACTAGACGTCACACGGTTAAACACACTGATAAAAACAAGATAGCAGCACTTGAAGCAAATCCTGAAGACACTGAAGAAATTTCCAAGCGTTTTGTTAAAGACGTTGATAGTATGCCGCCATTGTACTTCAGCAAAGTAAACGTCACTCATTTAAATAAGAAAACACTACAGTCTCGTATCGTGTGGCACGTGACGCATAAAGGACAAATAACGAGCAAAACTGTGGAATTCAAAATGTTAAGTAAATAGAACTGGAATGGGAATGCGTAGAGCGTCAAGATATAATATACAGGCTGCGAAGGAGTGAAGATAAAGTACGAAATTGTTAACAATTTTGTTGAGATGTGATTTTTTAAAGAAGAGAATCCTTTGTAATGGAATGCAACAGGCATATAAGATGGCAAAAAGTAAAGTAGTACAGGTGCAAAAAATATGCCACCCAATAATATTATTGAGCAAACCAGTGATCCTATAATCTGATTTGTTTATCGCTGCAGATAAGCCAAAATATATGTCAGTTTTATGCAAACATGTCAAAACGATAAAAAATACTACTCAAATAAATATTGCAAGTAAAAGTAAGAACCGGGTTAGTGTAGCAAATAATAACAGTGAAATATTAACATTTTATATTAGTTGATTTCATCAACTGCCAATAAAGTGGATATTAAACTAGATTTGCAATAAAAGCGAGGATAGGACAGGCAATTTTCGCGAACGATTCGCACGCGAGCATTGTTGTGACTGTCGCTTAGGCCTGGAGCAATAATACGAGCGGAGTGTAAGCGGTAGCGGCAGCGGAAAAAGTTCTAATATCGAGTGTGTGCAGTTTAATTTCTAAAGATTAACCCCCTTACTCATAAAACGCTATTTAACTAATATACTGTTTAAATGGTCACGTAAATAAAGTCACATTATTTGACAATGACAATAGAGTGACGTTATTTACGTGACCCTTTAAACAGTATATTAGTTAAATAAAGTTTTATGAGTAAGGGGGTAAGTACTTTAGAAATTAAACTGCAACGTCTCTCTGACAGTCTGCCGGTGTGTTACTGTACAAATAACTCTCAAACCACTGCACGGAGCTCAGAAGTTTATAGAAGTAGGTTAGAAAGTGATCAGAGGGTTATAAAAATAGGTTTAAGGCTATATATCATGGCGCTGTGACAAAAGGGTATGACCATTTTGGTGAAGTCAGAGATTAAAACTACCATGAAGGAGCCACACGAAATGAAATAAAAGTGACTAAATAAACTTACTAATACTAATTTGACCTAAATTAAGTGTAACTACTTGAAGTATGTGTCTCGTTTCAAATATCATCAGCAAAAAAGCAATAAACTATGTAACTCGTATTAATCAACATTTTAAACAAGAACAGTCATGATATCTTGCATATAGTAATATCATCGAGGAAAAATCCCTTTAGAGTAGTAATATCGAACAATCCAATTCCGCAACTAGTACATGCTTTTGCACTGATTTTGAACAATAAGGACCAATCAGTGCATCGTGTTCTTGACTAGGCCAATCAGAGCACATGTGTCCTTGACTTATCGGTTTCTATAAACAAAAACGAATCGTTTTGCTTACCAATGGTAGGTTTTTATATTGCCAAACTGGGCATATAGATCATTTCGTAAGCTAATTTTACCTGTGATAGCTACTTCCATATGGGAGGGTCTGCTATGCAAAGCTTTGAGGTCTTTTCTTCATTATTAGTAAAGATATAAAACTCTTAATTTTAACCGATAACGGTCCGTAAATTATAGGAATCGGTCATAAGCCAATAAGAGCATATTGTCGGTGGTGGGACTCTGGTGGAATATGATGATGCATGATGAACGTCATTGCGCTCCTTTGGGTTAGTAATATAAACTCAAACTCCGCTATAACACCCGCTGATCGCTTACATGATGTCTCCAGCTCATACAATAGGCACTAGACCTGGGTGCTGCGGACGCAAAACCCTGTATGTACAACTGGCACGACCCTACAATAGAGCTTAGCCGGGATTGCCGCTACATTGTTCCCGCTCCAGTTGCCACTAGTTGTGTAGTGCAATTTATTTAACGGCCGTACGCTGAGGACGTAGTACGGCCGTTTAATTTTTATGCAGTTTACTTTAAACTACTTGTAAGTTTAGGTGTAAATTAATTTCCTTTTTATATTTTTTAATAAATTCATGGATCTTTTTAGATTGTTTTATTTTGTTATTTCACAATTATTGTGAGAGATTATGAGAGATGCATATAGGTATTATATTAATGATTTTACCCACAATCTCTCCATGGTAAGTGATGATGTGGCCGAAGGTGGTATCGAAGAGAGGTAGAGCATAGCGTTTATTCGCTCAAAGAGCAGCTCGACTGGGGAAGTACCTCCACCTTACAGAATACCGCAGCCAAATAACTTTATGTTGGGTAAAGTTGTGTTCCTGCGCGTGAGTAAGGTCGCCAGAGCTCATAGTGGAGGGGGAAAGGTCGCTAACGCGTGAGCGATGCTTCGTGTGTTAGAAGCGTCCATATGGCTATGGTAACCGCTTACCATCAGGCCGTATGCTTGTTTACCGACTTAGACGTATAAAAAAAATGGGTCTCAAATGCAGTTGCTAGAACAATACTTGCTTGGCGACAGATTTTCAACATAAATATGGTAGCCAGCCAGAAACTAGTACGGGCTTCCTCATTTTATTCTTCATCGAAAGCCGAAGGTCAGCACAGTGTAGGATTCGAACCTGTGCTTTCGCAACAGCTTTCGACGTCACTACCACTGAGCTATCATCACCTTGGACCTTTTTTGATGGAGTGATTCATATTAGGTACTGCTCTTGACATTTCATTATGAAATCCATGAATATACTACCTACCGTAGATTCTAAATTATACCGCTAGAGGCGGCATAAAGGTGGAATTGTTTGATGTAAAAATATCAAATAAATTGCCCATTTGTCTGTCGTTATAGCTGAATAATTAAGTGAAAGTAATTTTACATTCACTTTGATCGATTGTAGATTAAAATGGATTTACAAAATCTAAAGCACGGTAATAAATTACATACCGAAAGTTACTTAATGTGAAAAGTGATTAATTTACGCTGGGATATAAACAGATAACACGAAGATAGTTACATACCGGATTTATCGATCCTCGGAAAAAAATAGGATTATACATGGATTATTTTTACGATAAAATGTTGTGAATTACTTACATAACAACAAAAATATTGATACCTACCTAACTGATTTAAATGTACGGACATTTATTTAAAAAAAAACATGGTCGAATTAATTCATGGTGCGTAAAGAAATAATTTGCATAAAATAATATAAGAAACGGTCGAAACGCGAATCAAAACTTTTTTTTTATACTACCCAGGCAGCAAACAAGCATACGGACCGCCTGATGGTAAGCAGTTACCGTAGCCTACGGACGCTTGCAACACCAGATGTGTCACTCGCGCGTTGCCGACCCTGCAGGAATCTCTTCACACCCTTTTTGAAGAAACCCATGCTGTACTCCATTGGGAAAACCACGGCAAGGCGGGAAGCTCATTACACAATCTGAGCGACGCTCGGCGTAACTATTTTCTTTTAATGCATTTATTTACCATAAGTATAACAATTAACACCTATAGTTTAAGAACCTGCACGGAACCCAAGTGGACTTCTCTGTGTAGGTGATCGCTGCACATGGCACGATAATGTAGAAATTTTTCTGTATGTTACTGGTAAATATAGAATATCAACATTGGAAGAATCGTAATCCATCTCTTTGATTCGAATACCCCACACCCTTGCCGTCTTCTTGTCAGTATTAAAATCTGCTTAGCCGAACAAATTCTTAATCCTGAAACCAATAGCCCTGAAAGCTTGCAAATAATGTGCCGATGTCAGCGGCAACCTTCGCTCGCACGAAGAGGCCCGAGGCCTCCCGAATCGAATACCTATTGATGGTCACAATCGGATTCATTCCAGGTTATTTGCTATCCGGATTATAGGAGTCAATCGGGGTAGCTTCTTCAATCACATTACAAAATGCTTAGAAAAATGTGCCTTTCGGTTTTGGGATAGGTGAATTATGTGGTATATTTTAAGATATTTTTATCTGTAACTAGCTGTTCCGCGCGGTTTCACCCGCATTCCCGAGGGATCCTGTGATATCTCGGGATAAAAAGTATCCTATGTGTTAATGCATAACATATTCTATCTGTGTGCCAAATTTCATCCAAATCCGTTCAGTAGTTTTTGCGTGAAAGAATAACAGACATACATCCAGTACATTTCCTTTTCTTTATTTTTGTATATATAGGGTGACTGGTAATTAGTAAACGATACTTAGACACATATGTACTCATGATAACAAACAAATTTCCCAAAGAATCATTTTTTTTATTTCCATAGCACATGAGCCCATAATATTTAGTACCTAACAAGAATAAGAATGCACCCTTAGCTTTTATTTAATTCAGTTATTTATCCCTATTTAAATAGGGTAGGGTTATTGTTTCTATGAGAAAGTTGTTTGTTATTATGAGTAATATCATGTGTATAAGTATCGTTTACTAATTACCAGTCACCTATATATTGTATTCTAACATATACAAGCAACCACCAAATCGACGACTCATAATTCCAATAGGTATAATAAACATTAGTAGATATTACGTTAGGTACCAAGAACTCGTTTCATAAAGCTCGTTAACTCCCAGGCGAGATAGTATTGACTAATTACTTAGCGTAAGACAAACTAATTAATGTTGACGCTGCCGAGACACTAGAGTGAGCGACGGTTTAAATTCAACTATAGTAAACGGCACGAGTCGGGAGCACACTTTTAAAGATAAAGTTTATAAGTTATTAGTGTTCAAGCATTTAAATACATTTATTGAAACATATTTAAATAAGGCACGGGACCTTATCTTTATATATAAAATTCTACTTTACGTGTGTATGTCACTGAATTCCTCCTAAACGGATGTATTAGTATCTAGGTTATATTATCGACTGCAGCGCCACCTGCCGGGCTGATTTGTGGATCTAAACCATCCAGGGCGCCACCCAAACGCATACAAAAAAAAACATTCAAATCGGTCCAGCCGTCTAGGAGGAGTTCAGTGACATACACACGTACAGTAGAATTATCTCCCTGGATGGTTTAGATAGGGTAGGGTAGGGTAGCACCACGCGAACGAAGTCGCGCCGGGCTGCTAGTTTAATATACATTTTAACAACTTTAACAACTTAACTCTAAGAACTTTTAAACTTTATGGTCAAAAGTGTGCTCACGACTCATGCCGCTTATTATACTTAACACACACAAATTATTACACTTCATTTGATACTAAGTTCGGATATGAGTTTTGAGTAATTCAGTAACACATCTAGAACAAATATAAATGTGACTGATTACATCTATATAAAACTAATTAAAGTAAAACATATTTTATTCACACGTCTATTTAAAGAAAAAAACGACGGTAGGACTAGACTTGACCACTGACCATGTGGCATGTGGTCAAAACAAGGATACGTAAAATAAACAAACTGCATCGACTTAGACAAATACATAGACAAATGAAAAGAATAAAGATACATCGTAGAAACATATGACAATATGAATAATGAATCTAAAACAAATAATGTGTAAATAAGGGGATGGAAACAGGAGAGACAATTGTACATGTGGGGGACATTGAAATAACTCAAAAGGGACCATTTTCATGTCGGTATAAAACCCAAATTCAATTCATCATTCAATATTAAATGAAAACTTTTTAATCCAAATTACAGATGGCATCTCAAACCTGACTATAAAGCACATTTGAATAGATGCCATTGTAAGAGTGGGGTCCCTAAGCCGGGCGTCGTCTGCAATTTCGTCTGCCACCAGAGATATGGGCTATCGTACATCGGTTCTGCCGGGGACATATCTACTAATGCTTTTTTAAAACAAGCTAGAGATCTCCAATTTATATACGATTCGGATCCAGATGCGTAAACGGTTTTTTGTTTTGCTGTAGATTTAAACATACTAGCCTTTGCTGCGACTTTAGTTTTCGGTTGTAAGAAGAGCTTGTACTATGGCAACTAACTGATATGCTACTTGTAAATCAGTACCACGGTGGCATTCATATATGCCAACTGATTCTTCAGTCCAAGGACTGCTGTCTGCAGTAAATAAAGTAGTCCTGGTTTGTATGGGAAACTATTTTTCACTAACAATGGAGCCGATTCTGTTTTAAATCGCACTAAACTAATTTTAGTCACATCTCATCTCTTTCTTACGAATATTTCTTACGAACGAAAGAGACATACTGAGATTAAATTTGGTTAGGTGTAAACAACAGAATCAGGGCCAATATGGCATGCGAATATTTTGCAATTAGTTTAAATTAAAATCGTTACATATATCCGAATGTCTCGGAAAGTATCTGCGCCATCTCTATAAGTAATGGTAACGTCGAATGTGAAGTCAGGTTTAGACGCAGCGACATTGGCGTAAATGCAAGCCGGCGCTATTTACAAATTTACGAGGGTGAAAAGGTTAGGTTAACATGATTTTCAACTAAAATTAGTTATATTTATTTTATCGGTAGCAAGAAAACATGTTATAAATAGAGAGCCATACCTACTGTAGTAATATTTAATAAATCTAATCAAAAACAAACTTCAAACAATAATCCTCACTAACGACTTTTAAAATAGCTCTCAAGACTTAGACAATTTAATAACTTTCCACTAATCTCTTTCAAGATCGTTAACAATTTGAAAAATACAGCTAAATCCTAATCTTGATCGTGTCCATCACTACGGACGGGAAATGAGAAGAGTGAGACGGCGATATTTCACATCTCGCTCGACGGGTTTAATTACCCGCTGCCTCCCCGCAAAACAGGCACGATGCGGAATTGCAGTTCGGGTGTGGCCACGGAATACGCGTGTGAAAGTAAACTGCAAGTCATGATTGTACCATAACTTCATTTTTAAAGGTTTTTTTCTTTATCGATTTAAAAAACTAGGTACCTATAGATACGTTGCTATATATATCCCACTGGGTATTTTGCTCCTCAGGCTTATTTATTACTAGCGACCCGCCCCTGGCTGCGCTCGAGTAATGTAATTATCTAAATAATTGTATAAACGCATCAAAATCTAACCTGGGCGCCGCTGGGTGCTGTGGCCCAAACCGTTCGAAGTGGAAGGCTATGATGATGATCAAAATCTATCCCTTACTTTAAAACAACTAAGCACATAAACAAACGGATATACAAATATGGACACGGTGTAGAAAAATACAAAGATATTTTTTGTTGTGTCAAACCAAGGAAAAGTAACAGGGTTCAATAGACAACAAGTTTCTTTATGTACATAAATATAGAGAAGCACAAATGTTTCTGACATGAATAGTCAAACTACACGATCGAGCAATAACCGAGATCATTAGGAGAGTTTTCCTTTGAATACATAATACAAATAAGTTTTTATTTGTTCCGGCGCGGTGGCGGTACTGTTTTTGATCTTTCACTATTTCCTTACAATGAATTCATGGGCGTACCCGGGAAGCGGGTTAAGCTGGTTAAGAGAATGGTAGAGATAGATAATAGAGTTATTATTATTAATCCTAGTATAACTACGATATTCACAAGCATACTATTTACCAATTGTTTAATTGTAGTGAGTGAATTCATATAGTTAGTGAAACCAAAAGTGGTTTATTAAATTATTAAAAACAATCGAGATAAGAATGTTTAAAAAAAGTATGCATATTTGATTAAAAAATAAAGGAAACAAAGCAATGTATATGCAAATATCGCAGATTGAATCACGTTAAACTATTGATACAACTAGCGAAACGCTACAACTGTGCACAATTAATATTCACAATTGAAATGAAAGTAAACGGGTTTTAGGTGTTGCTGTCCAATAAGTTGACTCCAAGACGAGAACTATGAATAAGCAATGATATAGCCAGAGGTTTATGGATATAGAAACAGCATTATTATAATTAAACTCAGAAATTCTCAAAGAAAAGATACAATTAGCGGCAAACCTAAGCTGAGAAATAAATGCGGTGTCCACTGTGAGTAAACGTGAAATATTAACAACGGTATTTCTTACGACAAGTGGCACTATAACATCACGTTCCACTTTTGTGGTGTATCCCCCTCCTTCGTCTTCCGTCCTGTGGAAGCTCGGCGCTCACTTTAGACTAAATTATACAAATGACGTTCAGCGGAACTTAAGTGTTTGCAGCACTCCGTTACTCATGATGCGAACTTGTGGAATACGGTTTGAGAACGAGCGGTAGCGGGCAGATATTAGCGATCTTGCATCTAATATAGAGATCGAAGATTATGTAGAATAAATTATGTACAAAGAAAAATGCCATGCATGCAGCTAGAAAATCTAATAACTGACGAGCTAGAAAGGTACTCGAAGTGGATATATTTTCAACCAGATTCTGCGGATAAGAAAATGTTGTGACTGCCCGCTACCGCTGCATCGCACGTATACGCCAGTTTCGTAGCTGCTACTTAAACCTCCTTGCTGGATAGTACCCTGTACAAACATTGGGTGGAGAAAACTGAAAGTCGATGTTCGTTCTAAGTAATTACGTGGTTTTAATGTCTCCCCATTTTCAGCTTTATTGTGACTTTGTGATACCGTTTTAATGCGTTGAATTGCAGTTTTAATCGTGGTTTAAGAGTAGATACAGTACTTTTTATGTAGACGACAATTTACCGTAAAAGTTCGACAAATCGATGGATATTTCAACGGATATTTACTTACATCGTAGCTAATTATTAAAATTTTAATGAAAAACGACAGACTGTTAAGTTATCCAATCTACTGTTATTAATGTACCTTATAATGAAACTCTCCTTTGTGATACAAAAATATATGTATAATACATGTTCCTTAAAACAAAAAACTTTTACAATAGCGCTTTTGGAAATGCGTGATACAAATAATTTTATCCGTGAACAAAAAGCCCGCTTTTGGTAAAGGCAAACATTTAAAAAAGTTCTAAAACAAAAGTTCCGTTGCGGACATTCATAAGTGGCGGTAATAAATTACAGAATTTTATATTTCAATCGTACTTTCTTTCATTTAATTGCTTTGGAATTTAGTATAACTAATGGGATTTAAAGCTGGCTTCGTTTTTTCGTCGATAAATAAAGCCTGGCGTTGTTATACATTCGGCTTATTTTGTAAAATATTACGGTGATTTAGCATAATGATAATTTTTAAGATCTAGGAAAGAGTATTATTTTAATGCATGTCATCAGAAGAAGAAGAAAAATGTTATACAAAAAGTCACGTCTTAAAAACGCGATTCAGGATTCAAAAAGAATTGCTTGTTTGACGAAACTCCAGGCAATATTGCAAAAGAGCGAAGTCTCGCGAATGCAGTCTACCAGTTCATCTTATTCAATATACTTATGTTCTTTAGGCGTCTAAAAATTCAAGGCACGACTCACCGGCATCGACTAGAATTCCTTTTCCTGTTTCCAGAGAATATTTGATAAATATAAATTCCAGATCGCTCGCTCGTTTATATCTACAAAAAGTCGGAAGTTATTTAATATTTCAAGTAAATACGGCATGTAAATAATAAAATATTTTGCTGTGCTTAATGATTCAAAATTCAAAATCATTTATTCAAACAGACCTTCGCAGGCACTTATGAAAAGTCTGACTCTAATACTCTAATACCGGTTCGGAAGGTTGCATTTGCTGAGAAGAGCCGGCAATAAACTCAGCAATTACTTTTTCAAAACAAGCTTAGATTCATTACATAATATTTACATTATAATCGCACTGACGACAATTGCGTGCCCCGGCGCGGCGGCAAAATTACAAAGAAGACTGAATAAATATTTAACAAGTAAATAAATAGCAAACTTTAGGAGATCAGACCCACAAGCAGCACCTGTTCACAAGTATGACGTGTGATGATTGAAGAAGGATGCTAAAATTAAAGTCTCTATCAATAAGAACGAGTGTAACTAATAAACTAAAGAATAGCTGATGTGAAATTAAGATAATAACAGTCTGAGAGACAAGAAGATCCCAACCCAATACCTAAAGAATTGATGCTCCAAAATCCGGCATAACCGCATAATAAACATGAACCATTATATAGTCGCACTATCTATATATCACGGAACTATGTGTTAGCTACACTAACAACAGTGACTACACTGGCCATGCCATTGCTAGTACGTTACGGAGCCGACACGCTGACCCATTAACTGGCAGACAGCTCATCGATGTACAACAGACCTAACTCACCCCCTCCCGTCTCCCACTAGGTAAGGCTGAACAATTACTACCGCCTCTTATTATACTGAATTTCGTTTGAGACTGCTAATTAACGTTCAGCTTAGTAATCCTCGGACTGTGGCAGCGGTTTTTGTTTGAAGTTACTTTCTGGCTCCCCTTTGATCCATATATTTGTGTGACATACAGTAATTAACTTAAATATGTATTAAATGAAAATTACTGTATGTAAAGACTTTGTGAAAGCGATGGCAGCTCAGAAGGGACGTCGGTAGCCGTGGTGAAGGTGGTTGGTTCAATTCCTACAATAAGCTGAGATTTCAATTAAAAAAACATTGCGAGGAAAGTATGGCTTAAAGATAGGATACTCTGTAGTACTGGCAGTACCGACCTAGTCTACTACCACCCACAAGTTGAAAAGCTGTTGTATCGTCGGGCGAGTTGGCGCCGTTTGGTTAAGATTCCACCTATCGCGCCGGTCCGGGTCGTCCCAGGACATCCATCTGTGTGTATACCTAAGTTGGGGTGTAATTATGTATATTAAGTAGGTATTTACAAACAAAAAGCAGTTTATGTAGAATGTCAGTTATCTGGTTTCCATAGTACAAGCTCTGCTTAGTTTGGCAGATGACCGTGTGTGAGGAATGTCCCAGTATATTTGTAGTGGGTAGCAACAGTCAGCCATCCTGGAATTGTGATGGATCGTTTATCAGCCTTATGATATAAACAATAATTATGTAATTTGAATTGAGCCCTTGTGTACAATAATGTCAAATTGCTAAATACCTATATATGTAAAGTTACAATATGTATGTAGATGTGAGTATGTAATTCCGGAGCGTTCCTTTAATTCGGACCGCGGCGCGCCCTCGGCCTTATTGTGAGCCTCCTCTCCTCTGCGGCTCATAAAACCAGATAGTAATACAGGTAAACGTCCCCAAATTGGGTTAATTTAACCATAAGGGGTATTACCAGGGGTACCAGAGTAAAAAAAAGTGCTAAAGTGATAACGTTTACTTTGTGAAATTGAAAATTTGTAATATAAAGTATTTACGAGCTATCCCTGCTTTATGGGCCGTAAAATGGCGAAATTAATAATACTCGGACGTTGGTTCGGGCGCTTTGCGAGGTTTACGAAAGACACGTTGTTAAACTTTATTGTATAAAATGAATTGGAAACAAATTACATCCGTGCATTGCGCTTGAAAATACGTATGTGAATTTTCATCAAAACCATAACAATAGTACAATAAAACAAAATTATTTAGTAAACAGCAACGCTACTACTGGAAAAGGAATCATTTTCTATGAAAGAAAAGTTGTTGAACTTTCTTGGTTTGGAGCCAAAGGAAAGCCCAAGAGACGCCACAGGAAACACTGTACCGACTTTTCGCTTACCAAATATACGAACGAGGCAACTTATACCTACGTAAACACTAAAATTACGTACGAAGGTATGACATAACAACATTATAAACCTTACCGACTATCGGATAATGTGTAGCGTCCACTTCACTCATCCCAAACGAAGTCGGGTGTATAGTGTATGCCCTATCTAAGAGTAAAGGGGCGCGGGGCGACGGAGGGTATCGACCCGGGCCATTATGCCGCCGGGTCGTTCACCCCGCGCGCCCCTCGTAGCGCCGCGCGCCGCCCGTAGCCTCCTACGCCGTAGCCTCGTAGCGTCGTAGCCGAAAACATGGAGGACGTTTTTTTCGACCGTTTTCCTTCGATATTGGACAAGTGACTGTTTGTTATTTGCTTTTAAAGGAATAATTTAGGGAAAATTACATTGTATTTGAATATAATTTTACAGGAATAAGTTCGAATACATCAGTGTTCGAGTCAAAAGACATACTTATGTGAAACTCACTTTGTACGTGTGTGTAGGAACCCGCTTTGATGGCAAGATTACTTTCGCATGGCAAGGGAATCTTTGAGATGTTCGAAATTGAATTTCTTCAAAGGGCCCGCACATTACAATATATATAAAACGATTTAATTCATTAAAGAGTTAAACCGTTGTATTATATTAGGCTATGTATTTCATCAAAAAGATACTACAACTGTAGATGTTTCAGTTGCTGAACAAAAAAACTATTGTACGCGATAGTACACTCGAAAAGACACAATATAGTCAACCTAGTCGGTATATATAGAGTTATTATGCCTATGATTACTGAGGTAGGATATATTACTATTAAGTACTGATCCTAAAGCGGTAAAAGTACATTCATTTATCAAACACTCACTCGAAAACACAAAGCTGTTTCACCAGACGGCTTTAAAAAAATACTCAAATGTAACAAATTGCCGGCTCGTCTTGCTTTATTCACTCTCGGCGTTCTGTTTAATGAATGAAAGAGATGGAATATCGTAGCTCGAGTAAGCCATCGGGTAGCACTGAGTCACGTGTGTACTGTGTATCGGCACATAGCACATTTACGCGGGTTTAGTGGGGAAGCGTGCGGATCGCCAATCGATATTTGGCACATACTACGTGCGAGAGTGCCACTTAACGATGGTTTACCACCTGCCTGTGACCAAGCGGTTACGAATAAACTTCATGTAGCGCATGCTTTATTGTTAATGTTAAACCAAACAGGACTTTATTGAGTTTGGAATAATTTTCAAAATCATGAAACAAAAGACAATAAGTCAGTTGGCGAGGTTGATAAACCCACTACCCATCACTTCTCCATGGCCAGTAGACATAGACATAGAATCCCATACAAAGCTTGATCTTTTACTAATGATGACTATTGTCGTCAACCATCTTGTCTAGGGGGTCAGAGTCTGCCTGTAATAATGTATGTCAAGTGTGTATTTAAAAAAGAAGTAGTTCCTATATTAATGTACTACTTATATCAGTCAGGAGTCTTCTCAGTTTAAGTGTATTCCGAACCGGTGGTAAATTCAACTGTATGTACAACTTAACGTTCATAAGTGCCTTACCAGGGGCTCTATCAGTAGCTTTGGTGGTAATCGTAACGAACACCATTAATTATTTCATCTAATGACGCGCACGCGGTAAGACGCGACGATGACCATTCGTGGGCCATGATTGGATGAAATTCATAAAAAAATAAAAATAAAGAAAATGGTGTTCGTTACGATTACCACCAAAGTTACGCGGTAGAGCCCCAGGGCGTGAACTGAATAGAAGAATTTTTGATTTTGATTTGATATAGAAGTTATCTGGTTTCCTTAGTGCAAACTCTGTTTAGTTTTGGATCAGATAACCGTCTGAGAATATTTTCCTGGATATTATATTTGCATAAACCCTAATTTCAAAAAATAGTTCGAGAGAAAATCATTGTTGAATTGTACTAAGTGAACTTATCTTTATGTCCTTGACTGTACCAGAAGTAATAAGGATCTCATGTGCACAGCGTCAGGAATATTAGTCAAGGTATTCTTTGATGGAGTGAGGGCGTGTATTCCATGAATCGGCCTTTGCTCTAGCGGCGTGAATGTGAGATATGCGCGATATTAGATCGGCCCGTACGTGCGTGCTACTTGACAGCTATACAGCTCGTACTGAGATTAATATCGCATTGAATATCATGTCGTGTCAATATGAACATTTTATTGAGGTGTTCAATAGCTGCAGACACCCTTCGGTGTGAAGTCACTGTTGCTTGTTGTTATTTGAAGCTGTATATGTACATTTCAAGGAAAACCTACCATTAAAGGTTACTATTTGTTTTTGAAGTATGACAATCAAGCCGATCGTTCGCCTGATGGTATGTTGTCTACACCGCAAATAAGCATTACCAACATCGAGGAAAATTCCTAATCCATTACCGACCCCAGAGCTCTTATCATGCCTTTTTCTAAAGAACCCCATGTCGTAGCGCTCCAGGAAAATGAGGACCATTTCTATCATAATAGTTTCTTCTGCAGTCGTATTTTAAACGCTAAACTCCCAAAACGAAACAGCAATATCAGGAGTGTGTCTTCATACACACAATATGTACATTATTAAAGACAAACACATTTGGTCCGTGCAGTACTCCAACAGTTACACGCGTACACCCCAACCTCTTGGTATCTAGGTATAATAAAAAGTAAAGGCACATGAACAAAATTAACCACAATCATACCCCGATACCGTACTGTCATTCAGGACACGTACTTACCCATAATTGGGGCTAAATACTCATAGGGAGTATATTCATGGGCAATACGGCGCGGGCGGAGGCTTGGCGGTCCCTGGTATATCTGGGTATCGCGCACCCCCGCATTAACCGACAATATCTCAATAAGCCGACGTCAAAATAAACCGTTTGAGCATTTCCGTCACGTATCGGTTGCGTTGCGTATCGCAGCGGAACGAGCCTCAATATTCGATATTAAAAGGGAATGATGTTCCGTGCGATGTTCGCCAGATTAATTGTACGTTTTATTGGAACTATCACTGTTTTCGTAACGTTGAAAAATGTGTTTAGTACGACGAGGTACAAGTTTTGCTCGGTCAGTACTATCTACTCTTTGGAATGCTGTATAGATGATTCGACAACATGTATGCCACCCTTGACTTGCGCCAGAATAAAGCCGAACATGTTCAGGTTTTTAAATGCTGGTCCGGACAAATTAGGCGCGTCAGTCCTGTCCGGTTTTTGTAAGTCTTTCATGTCTGCTAGCGCCCGCGCCGGTGGGTTTAATATAATATAACCCAAATGCCTGGCTTAAATGGTTGGTAAATCTTCTGAATTCAAGGCTTCGCAAAGTCGCAACATACCTACCCACATACATATTGTGCGCAGTATTAACATAAAACCAATCTCAAATATTGGCAAATATGCGAGCGATAACTCATAGCGGAGTTCTTAAAACATCGCGTAAAAGAAACTCCAACTTGATCGAGTAATTTCTTTGTAAATAGGGGGACTTGATATTCGGATCGCGGCCCCGGGGCGGGGGCGTGGAGTCCTGCCCCTGGTATCGACAGCCGGGCGGCCGACCCGCGCCTTTTTGCGAGTAACCATGTGATTAATTAACCACACTGGGACGGCCCGTGATTAATGCCTTTCACCACAAAAAATACACGACCAACAAAAATCAATTTCGGCGCGAAAAGCACGTAGTTGCAGTTCAGAAACTTCCGTGACGAATAGAATTTGAAAAGAGCCACACTCTTTTCAAATTCGTGCTCAAATTCTTCTTTCTGGGATTAGAACGAGCAGCAAGTTGATGTGCTGTAGAATAAGATGCTCGAAAGTATGTTAGAAGGCTGAAGGTGATTTAGGTTTATCAAAGCGATGACAGATCTTTAGTGACGTTGAATGCCGTGGCTCTTCACTTTCACTTCTTATTTGAAAGGATTTGAGATCTTTTTTGGAATTGGTATTAATATCGTCTCTGGGCCAAATAAATATTATATCCCCAATTTGAAAATTTCAAGACTATCTAACTTGGTGTCGCGGATGGATAGATAGTTCCCGTAACAAGCATAGATGTAGAATTTTCCTTCATCCAAGGTAACAAGACCTACGGTCCTCTATAACCCTGATATTATACACACAAGCAGGGCTATTTTAAAACGTCGGATTCGATAGAGGAAACGTATTAAAAAAAAACCCCGAAAACTTTTCGATGAATCTAATTGATATTTCCGTAAACAAACATCAAAAATATTCGTATTCGGAAATCAAAAAAGCAATTGCGGAATATGGTCTCGTTAGTTTTTGAATCCGTTTACGATATCGATGCCCTGCTATTTTGATTTGCCCTACGATTGACGTCCGGTTCTGTGTCAAACACAATTTCTCGAATGACGTAAGCCAATTTATTATTAGATTATTAAAACAGGGTAAGTAATGATGACGGAGTAAATAGCGGCATTGTAGTAATACAGCGAGCCCGATACTGTGTTTAAAATACTGACGTTAAGTAGGCGGACTCACGGAAGGAAACGATACAATCTACGAGTAAGTAGTACTAATAGTACCACGGTGCGGTTTCAATGAATGTTATTATTCCTTATCCTATTGTTTACTTTTTCTTATAATATTTTTATCTTATACTAGCCGTCTCAGGCGGTTTTACCCGCGTTCACGTTATAAAGTAGCCTATAGTACTCGGGGAAAATATTTTTTTGAATCCAAGTGGTAGTTGCTGTTATTAGCCCGTTGAATCAATCAAAAATTCATACATAAAAACCAACAAAAAACTCTTACACTTTACTATATATTAATAAAAAATATTTTTAAGGCGATGATAACTCAGTGGTAGTGACGTCCGTGATGCCGAGACGAAGGTCCCGGGTTCGAATCCTACAATGAGCTTGATCTTTCGGTGAAGGAAAACATCGTGAGTAAACCATAGCACGGTGGTAGGGTAGTACCCGTCTGGCTTGCTACCACCCTTAAGTTGAAAATATGTCGCCAAGCACCTATCGGTGTGTTCCGACAGCTGCACTTGAGAGCCAGTTCCTTCTAGGCTTTGTGTGCTTACCACCTTCGACCACATCATCACTTACCATAGTGAGATTGTGGTCAAACACAGGCCGTTACACAGTAAAAAAAAAATTATATATTAAATTGAAAATTTCAATTGGAGTTGAAAATCTGCTGCCAAACACATGGGAAGAAGGACTTTTTCGAGGCTTTATGCTCTCTCACTCACTACCTTTTGCCACATCATCACTTACCAAGAAAAGATTATAGACAACTCAGTAAGTGATAGATAGATAGTGACAACATGCATATTCTTATAAATGCAGATTTATTAACGTTTAGGGTCGGCAACGCGCGCGTGATACCCCTGGTGTTGCAAGCGTCCATAGGCTACGGTAACCGCTTACCATCAGGCGGGCCGTATGCTTGTTTGCCACCTAAGTGGTATAAAAAAAAAAAAAAAAAAAAAAAAAACGTAGAAAGAAATGGTTTCAAACCAAGATTGATGGATGGATTTAAATAAAATAGCGCGAGTCGTTCGGATTAGATTAAAAAAAGGTCGGTGAAACTTTTAGAATAAAAAGTTGTTTTACATGAGATCCTCCACAAAATGTTAAATTCATCCACTTTATACTGTCCACGAGGAAATGTAAATATGGAATGTTTGAAGGGATTTACGCAGGGCAACAGCTCACCACCGGTTTATACCTGCCTACCTTTATGAAGTACCTTTTATTTACTGTCCCTTTTAAAGTAAATAGGACTACATAAAGGACGCCGTGTCCTTTAAACCCTTTGAAGTTGGTCAAGAATCTCCAAACAAGTAAGGCATACTTGGAAAGTAATCATGGAGCGGTTTATTAAATGTTTATGATTTCTGGGTCATTTTGGCATTAAATATTTGACTAGCTTTATGTCCCGTGGTTTCATCCACAATCTCCTGTTTCAACTCCTTAGGGGTTAATTTTGAAATACCCTTCCTTATTTCCCTCCCTTTCCTGTTCCTCCCTTCGTAGTGGGCTAATTTCAACTTTCTAGACCCTCCGGTTTTGAACTATGCGCTGAAACGTCAACGTTTCATTTTTCTGTCGCCGATCCCACAGAGAGAGTTCTAGAGTTCTGCGTTTCGCGTTCACTGTAATCTATACGGCGCCTTTAAAAGGAAAAAAAGTGTATGACGTGTGATCGGCAGCGAATATTGCAGAACTCTGGAATGCTTGCTGTGTGCACAATATAGTGTGTACGGGACGCAGTAATCTGAACGCAGAACTCTAGAACTCTCTCTGTAGTATCGGCGCCTTAGGGTTCCGAACCAAAAAGAAAATTTGGCGCAATTTTATGGCCAAATTTAATTTAGCTATCATGAAATGTTTTTGTTTATACTTTCCATAATAATAATATCTTTATTGAAATAAAAAATACTATTCCCCTCCTCTCCGTAGTTATTTGAGATTGTTCACTTTGAACAATCTCAAATAACTACCTACAATTGATAGACATGTAAGGTGCATAGTAAGGTAATAAAATATAACGAATTTTCTATCTAGCACAGTTTGTTTCGAAATCATCAAAATTCTATTACAAACAAACTTAGTAATACGCTCCGATTTTTTACAACAGTGATGGTTGAATCCAAACCAAGAAATATAAGTCAAAGGAAGGTCGGAATCCTCGGTGAGCGAATCAGACAGACTCGCACATATCCGGTTTTACCTATTATATGTTACCAATAGGATATTCAATGCCTCTATCAATAGATAGAGGCATCGATAAGTAATATTGGAAGTTGAAATATTTACAATTTAATTCGGTATCAATTTGAGCTGTCACAATTTGATCTCAGCTTCATGGTGTAAATCATTTCGTGTCGTAAATATATAATTTTGATCTGTATCCAGCGGATGTAGTTACCTCAAATGAAGATGAGGCTTAGATTAAGTCACTCGGAGATATAACTATAAATACAAAGTTACTTGGCAACCATTGACCAATTTGAAGTCGTGAAAATTCAACTAGCAGTCCGAAACTTTTGTAAACGAATAACAAGTCAATCGCAACCATGATATTGTGGATTTTGAATGGTAAGTCAATTGGGAATTCATTCAACTTCACACATATCCATCATCATCATCATCATCAACCTATACAGGCCTCCTTTCACAAATCAGGGTGTAAGGGAATGGGCAGATACTCCACCATGCATGCCAACTGCGGATCGGTGGAGGTAGGCTAGTGGTCAACCTACTGTTAGAGTTTTCAAGCCGCCTCTTTCCCGCCTCCAACTAGCTTAACGATTGTCACAATTAAGTGATAACCGGGACCGTGATAACGGCTTTACGTACCTTCCAAAGCACGGAAACGCTCGATTTGAAATACCACTAGGCGGTCACACATCCAAGTACCGACCACGACGGTGGTAGTTTAAGAACTGCTAATCATGCTACACCACTAGCGCTTCAGCCACACATATCCAACTTGATTTAAAACAAACCAATTCCAAGCAGAACCAAACTACACATAACCGTGCTGAGTTTCTTGTCGGATTTTTTCAGTCGAAGAGTTACTTCGGAACCGGTGGTAGCTTCATTAGTTAGCCTTCAGTCCTAGCTAGCTAGCCTAGCTCATCTTGCGAAACTAAATTCAACTATTATTTCGATGGACATAATTCACAGTCTCAGACCTCGTGTGGGATCCAAACATAATACAAAAACGAGGCATTATTATAGATAATGTTAGATAGGCTAATCGCAGATAAGTGGGCCACAGCGGCGCGCGCGCATACGTGAGGCAGTCAACATGGGCGCTCTTAAAGTGGTGGGCATCACTTTGGGAGTTCTGGCTATACTCGGCCTGTCCGCTGGTAACATACATTTTACTTTGTGTTTTTAGATAGCTTTATAAACAATGAGTTACTGTGTCTAATACATAATAATAAACAAAAAAATTCACTATGATTTGAAGAGTTTCTAATCGCGCAGTAAATTGCTACGAATTTAAATTGAACATGGTGCGTGTTTTGTTACTTATTTTTTAGCAAATTAAGAGTCACAATATTGACTTAGTCATTGATATGCAGAGCTTTTTTTATCATAAGACAGATTTATTTATAGCAAATAATAATATTTTGGAAGCTTCAATCGTTTTTATTTTATTCAGGCCCCTGTTTTTATTTATTTTAACACTGTTGATTGGTAAGGCCAGATAACTATAGTACCATAGCATTATATATTCTACTATTGTATGATCATCCCCTCTTTCGGGCATAATCACCGCTAACGACTATGAGAAGGCACTATGGTAAACTAATAGTAAACCGAAGGCAGCACGAGCTAGTACCACTACGAGCTATATTTTTAACTTTGTACTCGTACCCCCAGCCGTGATCACATTGGCAGTGCTGTACGCGCAAGCAGTGGAACCGCTGCCTCCGACTGAATTGTTGCCCCTGGATTGGTGGAAGCATTGCGTCTTATACCAGATCTATCCTCGCTCCTTCAAGGATAGCGATGGCGATGGTATTGGAGATTTGAAAGGTATACTATCCATATTCTAATTCTTATAAAAACGTTACATATCTCCGTCAGTTAAGTGTGCTTTTAACTTGAGAACTACTGCACAGATTTTGATGCGGTTACTTAGAAAGTTCCTTGGGGGATTTTTGAGGAGCTACGCCGTGTCCATTTGAGTGTAACGAGCCAGGAGACACAAAAAAAACACGCAGGCAGTCTAGTTGATTTTTTAAATAACACTTGAAATAAATAAAATACTGAATCTACGCGAAAGGCGGGGCTTTAAATGTGATGTCCTAGAACTATCATGTAGGTAAATGGTCAGTGGGAGGTCATATATTATAAACTCGTTAGATGACTCAAATCACTGGCCATATACAAGAAAATTAGATGATTGGTGGCATTGTCACCACCGTTTTAAACACCACCAAGGCTGTTGGTTAATACCCTGGTTAATAATATGATGACATGGTGATAATATTCTGTTAAGATAATGCTTAATTAGAAATATTCCGGGGAAACTTTATATCCTTCGTAGGGAACGCGGGTAAATCCGGGAAGAAACTAGTATGTAATCACGAAATGTGGAGCTAAATTGTGCCAATGTTATCCTATATATTTTAACGCGCGTGAGTGATACCCCTGGTGTTGCAAGTGTCCATAGGCTACGGTAACCGCTTACCATCAGGCGAGCCGTATGCTCGTTTTCCACCTTAGTGGTATAAAAATACTCCTAAGGGCACCACCGATGTGCACTATCACTAGTTTCAAGTCTACTTGAAGGTACCCCAGAAGCATTTTTTTTTAATTGACTTTACCAAATCTTAATTTTTCTAGGTATCATCAGCGAATTGGAACACTTCAAAGATGCAGGCGTCGATGCTATATGGATGTCTCCGATCTTCACCTCTCCCATGGTGGACTTCGGGTACGACATCAGCGACTTTTACAACATTCATGAGGAATACGGCACCATGGAGGACTTTGAGGAGTTGCTCGAGACGGCGCATGAGCTCGGTATGTCGGTTATTAAGTTGGCGGCCCTTTTAAAAACCGAATTCAAAGTAATTGGACTGTTTTACAAAAAACTTAA
Source organism: Achlya flavicornis (assembly GCA_947623365.1). Classification (NCBI taxonomy): domain Eukaryota; kingdom Metazoa; phylum Arthropoda; class Insecta; order Lepidoptera; family Drepanidae; genus Achlya; species Achlya flavicornis. The sequence continues at coordinate 18,850,884 of OX392468.1, forward strand.
ACCGACTTCAAAGTACACGAAGAAGTAATCAAATCCTGATCTGATGACAATGGGACCAAACGGGAAGTGTACCCTTCCAGACAAAAAAGAATTTTCCAAATCGGTTCATAAATGACGGAGTTATGAGGTAACAAACATAACAAAAGGAGGAGGTTCTCAATTCGGTTGTTTTTTTTAACCGACTTCAAAAAAAGGAGGAGGTTCTCAATTCGGTTGTATTTTTTTTTTTTTTTTTTTTTTTTTTATGTTTGTTACCTCATAACTCTGTCATTTATTAACCGATTTGGAAAATTCTTTTTTTGTCTGGAAGGGTACAGTTCCCGTTTGGTCCCATTGTCATCAGATCAGGATTTGAATACTTCTTAGTGTACTTTGAAGTCGGTTTAAGTTTTTTGTAAAACAGTCCAATTATTTATGGTTACTTTGAAGTCGGTTTAAGTTTTTTATAAAACAGTCCAATCATTTTGGTCGGAATCGTAAACGCACTATGGTACAGAAAAGTGTTTCTACCTACATTAATCTTTACTATTGATTTGTTTGTGATCCTACTAGTCCTACTTCCTACTAATATTATAAACGCGGTATTTTGTATGTATGGATGTTTGTTACTTAATCACGCTTCAACAACTGAACGGATTTACGATGAAATTTGGCACGCTGGTAGAATATGTTCTGGATTAACACAGGGTACTTTTTATGACGGGAAAGCAATATATCTCTCGGGTACGCGGTTGAAACCGTCCTTCTATAGAGGATACGCTGTCCCTTGTATAGAGAGAGACACAGGCACTGCATCTTGAGCGATTGCAAGAAAAGTTTGATTGTCTTCGAACAGTTTGGAAACTCGAAGTAGGTAACTCTTCAAACTCCGAGTATGAAATTCAAAAACATATCTTGAACAACAATTTTAAACTCACGCAAACAGTGGAGAATCTCTAAGCACCTCAAAGTTTAAAAGCTGGAAATGAAAGAGTTGCCTCCTTGTTGGTATTACACAATACTGCTGCTTCTTAAACAGCTAGAATTCATTGGTGTTAATAGTCCTCCAATAATATTAACGAAGGTATCTGTGGGCGACAAAGTTCGTTTAGTAACGTAAAATTTTTTTTTTTTCGATAACTATTAATATTTATATATATAAGTACCGCGAACCGTACCGTATGAACGTCCCGCGCGTAATCGCCGCTTGTGACTAAAATGTCCGGCCTTTTATATATAAATGTCAGGACTTTTCAAATTCCTAAATGGTAACCCTATCTATGACCATCTATGTTCGTATAATGTATTGTATAGGTAATTTCTAGAATATTGTTAAAACAGATATTTGTATGCCAAGATTAATAATAATAGTATAGGTACTAATTTCACAGACTCACGCTCACGTTGTGTTATTTGCTAAATTATCTTAATTTGTAACAACTATCTGCTATGTACTTTATTTATAAAAAACCGGCCAAGTGCGAGTCAGACTCACGCACCGAGGGTTCCGTACAAACCTGTAGGTATATAAGTAAATGGTAGTATAGACCTGAGTATTTGATATTAATTTCAATTTATGACCTATTAAAAAAAAACTACTTACTAGATCTCGTTCAAACCAATTTTCAGTGGAAGTTTGCACCGTAATGTACATCATATATTTTTTATAGATTTATCATTCTCTTATTTTAGAAGTTACAGGGGGGGGGACACACATTTTACCACTTTGGAAGTGTCTCTCGCGCAAACTATTCAGTTTAGAAAAAAATGATATTAGAAACCTCAATATCATTTTTGAAGACCTATCCATAGACACCCCACACTTATGGGTTTGATGAAAAAAAAAAAATTGAGTTTCAGTTCTAAGTATGGGGAACCCCCAAAATTTATTGTTTTTTTTCTATTTTTGTGTAAAAATCTTAATGCGGTTCACAGAATACATCTACTTACCAAGTTTCAACATTATAGTTCTTATAGTTTCGGAAATAAATGGCTGTGACATACACGGACAGACAGACATGACGAATCTATAAGGGTTCCGTTTTTTGCCATTTGGCTACGGAACCCTAAAAATTAATAAATACCCAATTACATTAATTTTGTGATTACAGTAAGAGAAAAATATAATATAAAACAAGTTCACAATCCATCGGTTCTTAATTTGTAATGATTTTAATATTAATCTTATCAACTTTAGCTAAGTTGATAAGATTTTATTTCGTACTATCGCGGATGTCTAAATTGTCTTCAAATAATGCCGTAATAATAATACAGTAGGTTATATATATTGTCAACAAAAATTTGATAACAATCGTGATCATAATCAATTCCAATTATATTTTATAAATATCAACATCGAAAAATCAAATCAGGCCATACAAAAAAATCCATGTTGGAATATACAACATCTATCAACACGCCTTTACTATTATATTTAGGCCGATATCAATTATTTAGTAACCTAGGGGAATGTAAAATAGTTAGCGGTGAATAACTTATGAGCTCTGCTCTATTCTAAAACTTGGATATCGGAAATCCTTTAGGTATACGAACTTTTAATTTGGGAGGTTTATATTCTGGTTTTACGGATTCGTACGTTTCTGAATCCTTCACTAAATTAAAATGTTTTTTAAACATTTAATAGTCTTGCTTGGCTATTAGCCCGCCCATAAAAGACGACGACGAAGCCGAATATGTAGCACGCATGCCCAGAGCAAGACTATTCACTTTGGCCTTAATAGTTTCTGCATTTAAGATACATAGATTACATAAATCGATAAGGCAATAAGAATAATAGGAGTGAAGTCTCAACTTTACAAACTTTTGTTTATCTCAGGTCTTAAAGTCCTTCTAGACTTCGTTCCAAATCACGCTAGTACGGAAGCAGAATACTTCACTAAATCCGAAGATAGAGACCCGGAATACGAGGACTACTTTATGTGGGCAGATGGATTCACGGACCCTAATAATGCATCGAATATATTACCCCCATCCAACTGGGTAAGCAAGACAAGACAAGTTGATCATGAAGACTGCAATACATCTTTGTTTCAACCAATGCCTTTAATTTCCAGGTCAGCCAGTTTGGTGGTTCAGCCTGGGAATGGAGTGAGAAACGACGACAATTCTATCTTCATCAATTCGCCATTGAACAAGCAGATTTTAACTTCAGGAATCAAGCAGTTAAAGATGAAATGCACAATATCATGAAGTTCTGGCTCGACAAAGGAGCTGATGGATTCAGGGTTGATGCTCTTCCTTACTTGATAGAAGCTGACCCTGCAGACCATAACGGAAGATACCCTGATGATCCTCTCAGTGGCATGATGCAGTTTGAGTCACATCAATTAGGGTACACCATACCGCTGTATACCAAAGATCTTATAGAATTGTATGATGTTGTTTATGAATGGAGGGAATTCATTGATGAATATAATAAGGAACAAGGAGGTGATACAAGGTATCAAATCTTATTTTTTTGTTCACGTATTATAATATAATCTTCAAATACAGTTACGAATTTTGCTGCTTACATTACAGGGTTCTCTTCTCGGAAGGCTACGCTAACGTATCCATGACGATGCTATACTATGGCAACGAGGCTGGGGAAATCGGAGCCCACTTCCCTTTTAACTTTGATTTCATCACCGATCTATCTTCTGAGTCCAACGCCAGAGATTTTGTCTACATTATCCTCAGATGGCTCACTTACATGCCATATGGAGGTGTTTCCAACTGGGTTGTAAGTAGGCTTTACTTTTTTGCATGAAATTAACATATATTTTTCTAAGAAGTTGGGGCAAAGGAGTGCTTAAAACAATTAGTAATATTACGAAGAAAGGCAAGAAACACCTAAGTGGAACGTTTTCAAACAAAGTGGTGCTCAGAATAAATTACCCAAGTATACATATGAAAGTAACGATATTTCATTGAGATATTAAATTACTTGAGTCAAATTCGAAAGCCGTAGAGATTGGTACAGGTGTGATATTAGTCTTTAAATGTTCCAGTTCGGCAACCACGACAACAACAGAATGCCGACAAGATTCCGTCACAACATGGTAGACGGTATCAACGCCCTCAACATGCTGCTGCCAGGAGTGGCTGTCACGTACCAAGGCGAGGAGATCGGCATGAGGGACGGCTACGTCAGCTGGGAAGACACCGTTGATGTAGAAGCTTGTAACAGAGGCGACCCTGACACCTATCACCTGTATTCACGAGACCCAGCAAGAACCCCGTACCATTGGGACGATTCCCTCAACGCTGGCTTTTCGACTGGCAATCGTACTTGGCTACCAATCGCTGAGGACTATAGGGAAATAAATCTTGCCAAACAGAAGCAGGATGCTCGAAGTAATTATAAGGTGAGTATCTAATTTATTATCCAGAAATAGCTTGAAGAAAATTTAGAACATTTCACTTCGAAATTGTAATCCGACCAATTGAGGCAAAGAATAAAAACAAATATTTGTTTTTTTCTAGAACTATCAAGCATTAACCGACATCCGCAAGGAGGCAACCCTCTCTCACGGTGAATACGACATCAGAGCTCTATCAGACCGCACCTTCTACCTGGTGAGGAGCCTGAGAGGCTACGACACATTCGTGCTGCTCTTCAACGTGAGCGAAGCACCAGATACCATCGACCTGGATAGAGTGCCACATTTGCAGCTCCCAGCTACTGTTATTGTGTCTAGCATGCATTCATCGGTAGACAGAGGGTATGTTTTTGCTGATTTTTGGAAATATTTTGTGATTGTAGACCTTTAAACGTAAGGTATGGTTTAAGGTATGGCGGTTTCACCCGCGCTTCTGAGGGATCTTATGGATCAGGATAATAAGTATCCTATACATTATTCCGTGATATGATCGGTACCTATATGTTTATTATTTCATCCAAATCCCTTTTACCATTCGGAGCTGAATGGTACCAAACACAAACACACACTCACAAATGTTCGCATTCATAAAATAAGTAGGATGTGTGTAACTCGAAGAAAATAATAGTCCTTATTTATTGCATGTAAATATGAATTCACGAGAAGCCTGTACATTTGCAATTGTTTCTAGTACCCGGGTGTACTCTAAGCCTCCTCGCGCACTAGGCAGCCAGACTGCGGCAGCCGAAACATTGATAGGAATTTGTGGCTGCCTAGTACGCGGGTTCCCATACGCCGTCATGTTTGAGTGGCTGCCACAGTCTGGCTACCGCAGCCCGGCTGCCTAGTGCGCGGGGTAAAGCTACTTTGCAGCGAAACCATATTTATGAACACATCCATAAACTACAAAGCACTATTTTTAATGATATTATTATATTTTTCAGAGCAACGATCTCCAGCAACACTGTTACATTAGCTGCAGGCGAAGCGCTGGTCCTACGAGCAGATTCTATTTAAGTTTAAATTTAAGCTATTTAAAATGTAAATATATTATTAGGCTTATTTTCTTAATGTAACGCTATAAACGTTTATTTAAGCTGTTCTGAGAAACATTTGATTACCCTCCGTTTTGCGAGGAACAATTTAAATGAATGATAGGTACCTAGGTACACACGGCTACAGATCAAGCTATACATTTCTAGTATAAGCTGACCTCCCATTGTACGGAAATCGTATACAATGCGAGTTCAGCTTATACTGGAAATGTATAGCTTGATCGGTAGCCGTGTGTACTTTAAATAAGTGAGAAATAAAAATTATTTGATTTTAACTGTTTTACAACTCACTTGTATAAGTACACACTACAACTATTATACAAAATAGAAATCTATATATAGAAAATTTCATCGAAGCTCACTGTCGCTGCGCCCAAAAATCTAATGAAAATGAAGTAGATTGCTAACTCACACATTGGAACCAATAGTCTCACACTGTACGGCTTTTAAGAAGCATCCTATACGTTGGACGCTGAGGTTGTAGAATGAGCTTCCCGACGTGGTTTTACCAAGAGAGTACATGAGGTTTTTCAAGAAGTGTGTGAAGAGTGTTTTGCAGGGTCGACAACGCACGATGATTACCTCCGTTTCGCAAACGTCTGTACTTCTATAGGCTACTACTTACCATCAGGCTGTACGCTGCTTTGCTATCTTATTTTAGTATAAAAAATTCTTGCATTTCAACAGACTATCTGCATTGTCTAGTAAATAGAAGAAAAAAAGAAAATATATTTGTTTTGAAATAAATATATAATTACACAATTTTTTCTCAGTATTGTGGATTAAAATCTTTTGTTCTTTGAAAGCTTTAATCGGCGATAAGCCTTGAAGATCTTTGAAAGATTTAAAACCACTAGTAGACTCAGAACGACTTATTTTTTAAGGGGCTCGGTGTCTGGGATATTTACTGAGATTAAGAAGAATGTTTGGCAAGATTTGAGGATCGTAAAGTATGCTACATGGTGTCCTCACGATATTGTTCATCACCGAAATTTCCCATACATCACTGTACTGATGTAGAAGTATATAGTATGTAGGTTTTTATAGCCACACATTTACAAGTTCCTGTTTACTTAATTGGATAGTTTTAGTGTGCAGGTGCTTGGTTTTGAATATATTCAGCTTCTCGTTTTGCTGATTGGGCCATATTTAAGTATACTCATTGCAGTGAATTCATCTTTATATATAAAATTCTACTGCACGTGTGTATGTCACTGAATTCCTCCTACACGACTGCACCGATTTGAATGAATTTTTTTGAATGCGTGTTTGTGTGGCTCCCTGTATAGTTTAGATTCAATGAATTCAATTCAAATCAGCCCGGCTGATGGCGCTGCAGTCGATAATATAACCTAGATACCGACTGCAGCGCCATCTGCCGGGTCTGCCGGTCTTTTGGGTGACGCATTGGATGGTTTAGATAGGGTAGGGTAGGGTAGCACCACGCGAACGAAGTCGCGCCGGGCAGCTAGTATAAATATATTATTGTCATCAAAGTTGAATCCCGATTAGCCGAATCCCGTCTAAAATTATTTATGTTTAATTATATCTCATATTTTTTCAACTAATTGTACAATGCGGATGAAAATTGGCAGGGAAATGCATATACATTTGGCTCCTAGCTACATATTATAATTGTACTTATAATATAATAATACTAATGTGGTCTGGGGTTGATTTGGCATTTTACCAGAGGCGATGTAATGCAACATTATTATAATACATATTAAATTTTCAACATAATTTAATGTGGAGTTTTATTTGTAGTTTTAGTATGCTACTGGATAACTTAATTAAGACTTATGGACTCTACGTTAGGCCTTTTAAAGTCTATGACGATGATAGTATACAGTTTTTTTTAAATCGCTAAGATGGCAAACAAGCATACGGCCCTCCTGATGGTAAGCAGTTACCGTAGCCTATGGACGCATGCAACACCAGGCGTATCACTCGCGCGTTGACGACCCTGACGAAATCTCTTCACACTCTTCTTGATGAACCCCATACTGTAAACCTGCTGTTTCCATTGGGAAAACCACGGCGGGGAGCTAATTCCACAGCCAGAGTGTCCGCGGAAGGAAACTCCTTTGAGCCCGCACAGTTTTCGAAACAATTCTGATAATATTCAGGCCTCAAAATCAGTCCGATCTTTTCTTTCAACCATTTCGGCATGTAAGCATAATACACACCTCATGGACAGCGTCTACGGAACCCTATAGACACTTGTAAAACACGGGAACTCCGGGGCAATACTGACGGGTTACGGAACCTGGCTTGCTCGCCAATGAGCTCTGGCGACTTTACTCACGCGTACACAACATTTAGATATGCTGCTCTTTGAGCGAATCAACACTGTGCTCTGTTCACAGAGCAAGGGGAGGACCGCGAGTTTGATTTAATTCCATGCTTTGTGGCTCTACCTCTCTCAAATAAATCTGTATTTAATCTCCGTATCGATCCAAACTTAGCTTAATATAAATAAGAAAGCATCCTTCAACATTACATCAACAAACTAAATTCTATGTAACAATTGTTATGCACATCTCATTGTTACATAGAATTTCAGTGTCTACAAGTCACTACGGACAGCTAAATCAAGCGGCCGCGATTAGAAGCACGTCATACAACGACGGTTGTCCCGCACACCGCACAGACGTGTCGAGAATTGGGTACTATATTTGTCTATAGCAAACTGCTTACTACCGACTCGTACAGCTTGCCAATGCCAAATTAAATTTATGACAAATTCCAAATAGCTCAACTGGAAGCATTTTAATGTAAATATTAGAATGTAGATATACCACCACCATATTGGGCAGTGATGTCAAAATTGACCTGTATACAAATAACAGAACGATGCAATCGTCAGAAACTCATTTGTGAAATTCACGTAGAGCTCGCCAGATGCACATGAGGTTGACGTTTCAAGTAAAAAGATTATCGCTGTAATATTAAGGCAAATTAAACGAGTACTATACAAATATGAACGATACTTTTCTTTAACTTTATCGATGCCGGTGTGAACCCAATGTTTGCAACAATAAATAAATAAAATAAATAAATATCCTGGGACATTCCTCACACACGGTCGTCTGATCCCAAACTAAGCAAAGCTTGTACTATGGAAACCAGATAACTGATATAATACATATACTAATTTTTGTTTGTAAATACATACTTAATATACATAATTACACCCAGACTCAGGACATACAGACATGTTCATGCACACAAATGCATGTCCTGTGTGGGAATCGAACCTACGACCTGCGGAGTTATAGGTTAAGACTCCTCGTCTTAACCAACTGCGCCAACGGGCCCGAATGATATTTTTCTTTAAGTTCATCGATCCCAATGTTTGCAAAATAATATATAATACGAACTCAAGGCGCAATAAACTTAAAACATAACAAATATACGAGAAGACTGTTCCAAATGCACTTAACCAGTAGTGCTGGCTTCTCGAAAAATGCCAGTAGGTGCTTCGTTACGAAGACATCCTGGGACATGGACATATTATAGACATGGGAATATTAATTTGATGGCACTCACTAAACACAAAATTTTATAAATGATTCTACAAAACAAGTAAATGTTTCAATAGTTGTCGTTGTTGCGTTCAGCCTAGCAGGGCCACTTAAATATATTTCATCTAATTCTACAAAAAATAAAATATGTTTACAGAAAAATTACGAAACATAAAATTTCCAATAAAAAATTCGTGTTATCAGATCATGTATCAACAACTTATAATTGTCCACTGACACGGCGCATTCGATCGTTGATAGTAGAGCGAGAACGCGTGCGTGACTTGATGAATACAATTTTAATAGCTATTTAATTTGTTTTTATTGTTTTATAATACCTACCACTATAATTAAGAGACACCATTATTTATAAAAAAACATACAAATAAGAATGCGTATAAGCAGGATTTGGTATTTAAAATTACTTTGGGCAGGCGTTATACGATATTTTTTATATTATTTTTATATTACTAAAGTAGGGTCCACCTAATGATAAGCTGTCACCGTAGCTTATAGACGCTTGCGACACCAGCGCGTATCACCCACGCGTTGCCGACCATAGAAAAGCGCTCTACACCCTTCTGAAATATTTCAAAGTACTATGTGATACATTTTGGCGAAAAAGTCTATTTAACAATTAAAACTTTCTAAATTTAACCTTTCAACATTGAATCAAAACTGAGTCCACAAATACAAGCCAGTGGCGGGCTAATTCCGGCCAGCGAGGCGACGCTCACAATCGAATCAGCGAACACCAATCAATATACCGTAGGCTTGATGCACTCTCGGGACAGGTCATTTGGAAACAAAGCTTAATGACACTGAAGCTTCTGTGTAATACTTTTTGTTTATAAAACTGAAATGACATTGAAAATACTATTGTTAATCTCCAGAGGTTTTTCAGAGTGAAAATTCCACGTTCTAAGATATTAGGTACAAACTTTGTTTGAAACACTGAAATCGATAATATTATCAGTTTGGAAATAGTAGAGTGGGGTAGGAAGCGATCGTTTTAATTTATAGCCTCTTTTGACATACCCCTTTTAATTAGAACCCTTGTTAGGATTCAAGTAATGTTCAAAAATAAATCATAATTAAATTAAATTTGCGCAGGAATTTATGTCACTTGAAACAACGAGTAAGCAAAATTAATAAATAAAAGAGTAACTTTGACTCATAATAAAATTTAATAACACAAAATATTTTAACTTAATTATACTGATAATAAAATATGTTCACCGTTCACCACCCTTGCTCAACTAACGCACATTAAAAAAAAGCCCTTTGAGCATAATCCACCTTTGTATCAAAAACAGTGGGTGAACGATTCAAGTCAGAATTAGCTTCTTTTTTATGGTTAAAAAGTAAAAAGAAAGAAAAGACTAACTATTCTAAAGTAAAACAACACAATTCCTTATAAGATCACTCTTGTCCGTCTGTCTGTCCGTGTGTCACCACCGATTTTCTCAGGAATGGACCTAGCAAGTTGAAATTTATACCAGATACTGAGGTTTTTAGTCCCTATTCGGTGTATAAAAATCAAATCATTATGAAATGAAAAACGTCGAAAATAACATACTTAAATTGTAATATGAATACTATAAAGAAATATTTCTCAACCGAATTAATAATCTCATAACATGCTAGACTTCATATGCAGGATAACAAAAAATATCGGACCTCACTTGGCACCTGGATCTTGTCACAGATGTATGTAAAGTAATAAGAAAACATATTATAATATATACAACAAAGACCTGTGAACCAACACGAGCAAACATTATTTCACATACTGTGTTTATAATAAATGGATTAGCATGAACTCAGTGTCACTTACGTAAATCTTAAACTGGTAAAAAAACAGCAGTTTTCAGAAACCAAAACAGTATATTTCATTAGCACATATTTATACGGCTATCAAAAACGTTATTATAAAATTAAATATAATATAAGCAGATGGCCATATTGATATCACTGATGGTAGTGCTTGTAAAGATAAAGATTGAAGCTAGTTGCTCATGCGCAGCCAGAAATATAAAAATGCATTTAATTATGCTGATATATTATATTTTTGTGATGTCATTTATTGATAGTGAAAATAACGGCATAGGAAAATTAAAAGTCTTCTTATTGCATTCTAGATGTACGTGGTTGTGTGTGTTGTTGGTGTGTTGTTGAGGAGCTGTCGCAGATCTCACGTGGAGCCAAGCTATAACTCTACGCGCCCTAACTTCAAAAACTAAAGTCCCCGTCATGAGAAGCTATAAATTATGTAAACAAACATCTTTTACTAAGTAAACATTTTATACTGCAAGATAATAATAAATTGACCATATTCAATCGACATGAAATATAGACGGGTTATATGAAAGTAACAACCTATTTAATTTAGTCGGATCATATTTTAACGACGCAAAGCGCTATCGTTTGTGTTTCTTGGTACCGGAACGCGTCCGTCGCAGGGATTGTAAACTATCGGGACGCCATTTTGAAATAAACGCGTCATTCGAGTTTCGAATGCGTACGAGTTTGTTTCATTGCTTTGCATATATCACGGATCTGGTTGTTATTGTTAATTTTGTTATTGTTTCGTTATCACTTTTTTATTGTTGTTGCGTTAATTTTATTTGTTATTACGTATAATGGAGCCAGTAGCCAGTACATCTAAGGAAATAAATTCGCCACGAAAAAAACGTCAAAAGGTGCGTAATACAATTTATCTAAAATATATAATAAGTAAAAAGAAAGAGTTGTTTGTTAAATAATATATGTTAATTAATATTTGTTACTTAATAATTTATTAAATCTTAAACAAATTCATTTTTTTTGTTGGTCCAAATGTTGTGAACTCCTGAACACTTGTTTACAAAATTTATAGCTTCTCATGACGGGGACTTTATGTAGAGATTTTTTTTTTTCATTTCCACAGTTGTAATTCAATGGTATCGGGTTACTCGTTTTTCGGGAAATTTGTGATAGTAAAAACTGCTTTTAGAGTCTACAAATTATTATACTAACCCCCTTATTCAATAAAGTTATCAAACGTTGATTAGCTAAAATTCTGAAGTCTTTATCTGACACGTGACATTTGGTGATCGAAAGAGTGAGACGGAGGACACTATTACACTAATTTAGTTAAAAATCGATTATGAATAAGGGGGTTAGACTATATGCAAATAAAGTATAGCAAACTATTGGAAATATACTAAGCAGTTTATTCTATGTGCTTCTATCAAACCACAATAAACTTTAATGGCCGCAATAGATAATTTGATATCTTCGATAACGTAAAATGTTTAAGACCCCACGTAAAATATGCTCAGTCAAAATGCCGTCGTGGATCAAAGTGGTAGGGATCACCGTGGGAGTACTGTTGGTGGTCGGCGTGGTTGTCGGGTCCATAACGTGGGCTGTACTGGCGAGTAGGGGCCCTTCACCGCCAGAGCTGAGGGATTTGGACTGGTGGGAACACACTGTCATCTATCAGATATACCCACGCTCATTCAAAGACAGTGATGGCGACGGTATTGGAGATTTGAAAGGTGAGATCGAAGTTCAAAATCATTTCCTTGAAATATCTAGAAACAAAAAGAAGGTAAAATGATTGTATGTGGGCACTATTGCTGGTCAATGGTAGCCGATCGTTACAAAGCCCAGAGCAAGTGGCACTCATGTGTAACTGCTGGAACACATCGATAGGTGATATGCTATAGATTAAAAAAAAATAAAATTACAACAGTGCAACATGCGATATAATGAATAGAATAATGCAATAGACAAGCCAGTCATAACACAAAAAAAATTAAGCATTTGGCCTACTTGGTAAAATTTAAATTTCAGTTAACTTTGAACATTATATTTCAACAGGCATCACCAGCGAATTAGATCACTTTGTGGACGCCGGCGTTGGTGCAATATGGATGTCGCCAATCTTCACCTCGCCCATGGTGGATTTCGGGTACGACATCAGCAACTTTTACGATATTCACCACGAGTATGGGACTATGGCTGATTTTGAGGAATTGGTTCAAAAAGCTCATGCACTTGGTAAGGAAATTAAATAGTTGCACAGAAAATTTTGATTCTATAATTATAAGCCAGTAAGCTTCATAAGCAATTTACTTCATTGCTATTCTGTTCTGACAGGCATTAGAGTTCTCCTAGACTACGTGCCAAACCACGCGAGCACAGAATCCGAATACTTTATTCGATCAGAAGCCAGGGACCCGCAGTACGACAACTACTTCGTCTGGGCTGATCCGGTCGTAGATCCTAATAACGCCAGCAATCGGCTTGTGCCTTCCAATTGGGTAATTATTCTGTCAATTCTGTATTATTTTTAAGTATAGAACTTTCACCTAAAAACGATATTACAGATCGGTCAATTTGGCGGAACAGTATGGGAGTGGAGCGAGGCTCGCCAACAATACTACCTCCACCAATTCGCCATAGAACAAGCCGACTTCAACTTTCGCGAGCCAGCAGTGAGACAAGAAATGATCAACATCATGCGATTCTGGATCGAGAAGGGAACCGATGGCTTCCGTTTAGATGCCCTACCTCATCTCTTTGAGGCAAACCCTGATGACTACGGTGGTGTATACCCCGATGAGCCACTAACAGGGAATATGTTCTTAAATGCTGATCAGCCTGGATATACCACCCAGGAACACGTGAGGGATTTGATTGAGTTATATGACGTTGTTTACGAGTGGAGGGACTTCGCTGATCAGTGGCAAAAGGATAATGCTGCCGAAACAAAGTATGATAATTCCTGTCTTAATCTTTGAAACTTGTCGTATTCAGGGAAATCTCATTACCTAACTGATTTATATTTCTTTAACAGGATACTCCTAGCCGAGGCGTATGCCAATATAAGTATGACAATGCTATACTACGGCAATGAGCGGGATCGGATTGGATGCCATTTCCCGTTCAACTTCGACTTTATTACTAGTCTGTCGGCTCGGTCCACGGCTCGAGACTTCGTGTACGTCATTAAACGTTGGCTCACTTACATGCCTTCTGGGAAAGTTGCTAATTGGGTGGTACGTGAACTTGACAACAGTAGATTATAGCTTACTATCTCAAAAATTCTCAAATTTCTTCCAAAGCATCTTTATTTTTATTTTTAGTTCGGTAATCACGACAACAACCGAATGCCATCACGATTCAGACCAGAAATGGTTGACGGTTTGAATGCTTTGAACATGATGCTGCCTGGTGTAGCCGTATCTTACCAGGGCGAAGAATTAGGAATGAAAGACGGCTACGTCAGTTGGGAGGACACGGTCGACGTTGCAGCCTGTAACCAGGGCAACCCTGACAACTATCTAGACTACTCCAGGGATCCCGCGAGGACCCCATACCACTGGAATAATTCCACCAGTGCTGGTTTCTCATCTACTACTAACACTTGGTTACCAGTGGCGGCAGATTACGTGACAATCAATCTACACTCGCAGAAGGAAGCTGAAAAAAGTCATTTTAAGGTAGGTCAAACTTTTAAATATAGCTCTGCTGATATAAAATGACATATGAGATACTAGAGCTCTTCAATGGACTTGAGGCTGCAAATATCTTGTTCCAGTTATGATGGCAACCTTATTTAATAGAGTATTCTAAAGGCGTCCACTTTGCAGGTATATCAATCATTAACAAGACTGCGCAAGGAGCCAGCGCTCTCTCACGGAGAGTACCACATCCAGGCCTTATCAGAAAACACTCTTGTCCTGGTGCGATACCTGCTGACCCACGACACTTACGTGCTGGTGTTCAATGTGGGCGCAGTGACTGATACTGTGGATCTGTCCGAAGTATCTGGTTTACAAGAACCAATGACTGTGCAAATTGCTAGCGTATATTCCTCGAATAAAAGTATTGGGTAAGTGATATTACCAACATTCATATAATAATAGGTCAATGATAAAGCCATAATATTTACTTCATTGTTATGTTTTCCCGGGAAGATGTTGAAGAATGTTAATGAAGTAGGGACTAGGATAACTAAGAATTCATTTAGCCATTGATTGAACAGATAAACTACATTGTAAAGCCATAAAATAATAAAGATAATATAATATTCCTTTAATATTTATTGGTTATTATTAGGGTTACGTACCTGAAAAGGTAAAAAAGGAACCCTTATAAGATCACTCTCTTATCCTTCTGTTCGTCTTGTCCGTTCGTGTGTCACCACCCGGTAAAGGGAAAATTCAGAAAAATACAAAAAGTTGAAAATTAAGGTAAATTTTGGCAGTTTTAAATTTTGCGCCTACTATTAATTTCACAGTCGATTTGAGTAAGGTTACATTATTATTATTATACGGAATCCTGCGTGCGAGGCCGACTCGTACTTGGCCAATGGCCGGTTATTTATCAGTTGTTGTTACATTTTTTTGACTCATATCAATATGGATTGCAAAATGTATAAATATAAAACAAAGTTGTAAACGGATAAAAAAAACATGTGATAATAAAATTACCTATTTTATTTTATAACCTGTTATTTTATCAAATTCACATTCAGGGTATGGCTTTAATTAATATGTAATGGCTTATGTTTAGCAAACCACCAGATCTAGTAAAATGTAACGGTAAAAAATCATTATATATTTCCAACAATAGTAAACGATCACCAAAATTTGGAAATTATCAACAAAATTAGTAAATTATCGCCAAAATTAAATACCCATTTTAGCGTGAAATTAGAACCAAACATTTTACAACTTGCGATCCTACTTAAAGCAACCAATTCCAAATTATGATTGTTTAATCCACAAATAGTTAAAGACCACCAATTTACACAAAGCATAAACATGGATCTAGCTCTCGCCGGCCGCTGCCACGGCACCGCTGATCACAGATCTAACCTAACCAACTAACTGTATTTGGAGTGCCCCGAGTCGGTTTTAGGTGGAATAAACACACTTACCGTAACATATGTACCATATTTGGTAGTATAGCAATATTTAATGGCAATCAAACTGTATATTTACGTAGAACGTTTGGTAGTAAAATAAAATAAAATAAAGAAATAGCGCAACAATTTCCTCGTTAAAATTTGGTGATAGTTTACTAAATTTGGTTTCATAGTACAATTTTAGGTATATAATTTGCTAAATTTGACACCAATGTCGCATTCATAAATTTTGAGTAATGTCCGCCATGTTTCTCAAGAAGAGAAAAACCGAGAATCAGTCCAGAAGACATGAAGATTGGTAGAGTAATGGTAGAGTGGCTTCTCGACGAGCTGATATCCACAGAATAATGATGTTATACTATGTAGATTAAGTGATAACTAAATAAATGTATTTTTTTATTTCAGGAACTCCATACCCCTAGGAGTGGTAACATTAGAGCCAGGGGAATCCTTCGTACTTCGTGCACCACCTTCTTAGATCAAGCAGTGTATATAGTTTTAAACCAACAGCATAACAACGCTAAATACGTTTAAGTGGAATTTATATGAAATACAATGTTTTTAAGGTTCGAAATCAAGAATAATGTCCCGTGATTTTAAATATTATTTGTAATAAAGAAACTATAGTTAAATACTTATTTGTGATTTAAACTCTTTTGTGTTAATGATTATGAAGTTTTTTTTTTTTTATACAATTTAAGTCGGTAAACAAGCCTACGGCCCGCCTGATGGTAAGCGGTTACCGTAGCCATATTGACGCTTGCAACACAATAAGCATCGCTCACGCGTTACCGACCTTTCCCCCCTCCCCTATAAGCTCTGGCGACCTTACTCACGCGCAGGAACACAACTTTACGCAACATAAAGTTATTTGGCTGCGGTATTCTGTAAGGTGGAGGTACTTCCCCAGTCGAGCTGCTCTTTGAGCGAATAAACGCAATGCTCTACCTCTCTCAAAAGTTTGCATTATTTATAGATAGAGCCATTAGGTAAGCACCTATATGACAAACTAGCCAAGTGCGAATCGGATTCAAACGCAGAGGGTACCCATTAATAAAATTTACTTTGTGACTAGCAATACAAATACTATTTATTCAAGGATTCTTGTATTGGGCCTTTGGTTTCTAGCTTGAAGTATTTTTTTATGATTGAAGTCATAGTAATACGTATTCATTATGTGCAAATGTTAACCTATTACGGTTAGAAAGGCGGTCAGCGTAGACTTAGTGTAATAGGGCACCCTTTGCGTACGGGCCCCTGAAAAGAAGTAACATCATCAGCTTGTCCCACTGCTGAGCACATGCCTCCTTTCACAAATGAGGGTGAAAGGGAATGGACAGATACTCCACCACAGCTAGTCGATGGAGGTAGGCTAGTAGTCAACCTACTAGTTTCAGAGTACGGAGTTTTCAAACCACCTAGAAGGCCTCCAACTAGCTTAAAGACTATCACAATTAAGTGATAACCGGGACCAGCGGCTTAACGTGCCTTCCGAAGCACGGAAATGCTCGATTTGAAATACCACTAGGCGGTCACCCATCCAGGTACCGACCACGACGGTGGTAGCTTAACTTGCCAATCGATTAAGAACGGCTTACCATGCTACACCACGAGCGCTTCTATAAAAAGAAGTATATAACAGTGAATTCTATCCTCAAATGCTTATGACGATGACAGATTAATGTTGGTAATAATCATTTAATCAAACAATCACATCGTTAACTATCAATTGAACTGGCACGCATAATGCAAGGTGTATTATGCAGTCCCATACACAGTAATTTGTGAACAGGCGGCTGAGCTACTCTACAATAAAATTGCGCGTCATATCCGCTGGCTAGTGATGGGAAGACTTGTCCGAATATATATTTTTAATATTTAACTCGCCCCCTGGTTACTCCCACAAACACAATTTTATCATCTGTGGCTCATTGTCGACAAACTGCAATGCAGTTTGGCAGATATTTCAAATGTAAAAAAGTATTTTTTATTAAGTAAATAAATTATTAAAAAAAAAAAAAAAAACACTTCGTTTAAGCTATGCGCATCTGTCAAGTAGTCAGTTTCTACTAAATAAATAAATAGATCTTTACTTATACAGGGTGGAGATTTCGAGATGGCATATTTTCGAAACCCCTGGTGGGGTTAGTCATTCTAAACAACTTTTACTATGGGACCAATAGTGAATTCTCAATTTTTTTTTGTACTTTTCGTACATAATGTCAACCTTGCTCGAATGTATGAATAGTATTTTTTTTTGAGAATTCAGTGTTGGTCCCATAGTAAAAGTTATTCAGCATGACTAATCCAACATAGATTTCGAAAATATGCCATCTCGAAATCTCCACCCAGTATATAGGTCCCACGCTCATCACCTAGGTTCCCTACAAGTATCCTACCAATCCTACTAATATTCCAAATGCAAAAGTTTATGTGGCTATAACTTAATCGTGTCGTGATTTTGAATGGATTTATATGATAATTGGGACTGCGATCGGGATGGTCAACAATATTCCAATATTTATAGAGAAATGTTGTAAATGCAGACGCCATAGCGCGAGCGTTTACTGACATGAATTCTTTACACAATGATTGTCATAGTACTAATATTTAGATTTATCAGGCGCTTTCACTGAAATTGTGTTTAATGCTATAGAATATTTAACCATAACAGCTCTACCGTAAGTGATACAAATATTGGAAACCATTTTAAATTTACTAACGTAACTGCTAAGAAACGATCATCCGTACCACAGAATTAGTAATGTGTGGAAGCATCTGGAAGACGATCACCAGATGGTACTTCGGGACTTAAAATACTAGTATCTTGGATATATTGTTAGAGAACTGTAGTTATTACTAAGACCTCTCCCTATCTATCTGGGGAGAATGATCGTGATGATTATTTTACTAACAATAAAACTGAGGCATTTGACCACGTTGAGATTCCTGTCAAACAAAAGTCTATCCATATTTTAAAAAACATGAAAATACTCTACCAGTAGCCTCCCCTCACTACGCCAAGGTCATGGCATCAAACAAACAGTCATTAGTCGCGTAATCCTCGTGAATATGTGGCTGTGGACGCTCGTGCTCATCACCGCGGTGAAGATCGTGTCGGGGGAGGTGGTGGCTCCGTGGTGGACCAACGCAGTTTACTATAGGGTCCTAGTGGACTCGTTTAAAGATGGTGATGGAGACGGCTTGGGAGATTTGCAAGGTAGAGTAGCAAGTAATTTATAGGCGCTGCCCCGCGATTTAAGGGAAATTCAATGTTTTTTGTAAACCCCTGCCAAGTAAAAATGTACAGAAATGTTATATTTATCCTTGAAAAAACTGCGTCATTACGGCTCCTTCCTGATGAAAAATTGTGAATTTTTTATCCCTTGTAATTTTGAAACTTTTTATCTTAACGGAAATCAAACTAACTTTCCACAGAAATATAATAATCCAAAATTTCATCGTTTTATTTGTATCCAAAATCAGTACAATATGATGAACTTAATTAATGGCATTATCTTAATAATAGAAGAAAAATATAAAAGAAAAAAACAAGTAACACATAATGCTTTGGTATTACCGGAACTGAATTGTGTTCAGCGATTTCTGTTGCAGTATTTACTATTTACTTTTTTTTTTCTATTTGTCTATGAAAGTCAAAGAACTAATATGTGAATTATTTGAAGAGTGATCCTTTTGAAACCTTTGTAAAAAACGTTTAATTTCAGGTACAATAAAGCAAATAAGTTATTTACGCGCTTTGGGTGCGGATGCTGTTATATTATCACCAATATCTTCTAGCAGTACCGATTGTACGAAACCTGGCATTATTGATTTCAATGAAATAGACCAACGCTATGGAAACTTGGACGCATTTACCGCTCTTTTAGATAAAGTTAAGAAATTAGGTAAGAATATTTGTAAACAGCAGACTGCTTCTAACCTAATATCGTAAAAATCTGCAAAAATAACCTCTTTTTAAGCAGAACTAAAACTGGTAATGTCTTTACCACTGCAAACCATAAGTGCAGGATCGGAATGGTTTACGTCGAGTGCTGATCGGTTAGCTGGATTTGAAGATAGAATTTTATGGCAAGATGGAAACATTGATGATCCACCTACGGTAAGTTTGAAGAAATTTTGAGGTTTCCTCCGAGACTAATTATCTAGAAATATAACGGTTGCAGGTAGAAGGAGGCATAACATGGATATGGCATGATGCTCGAAATGCTTATTGGGGTGCATCAAACAACGAAGCTATGCTTAATCTTTGTTCAGAGAGTGTTGTGGCAGCATTATCGGCAGCTCAATGCGCATGGCTAAGACGAGGCGTGTCTGGAGTACTGCTCACTCCAGATTTTCCCAAAGATCAAAGATGCGGTGAAAAGCTGTTGAAAAAGATGGCTGCTGACGCTATGAGTTGCGCAAGAGCAGCAAATTTGGATACTCCGTAAGAAAATATTTATTTGTAATGAATTTTCAATCGATTTAAACTAAATATATGTTTATTTTTTCAGTGTAATATTAGTAGAGACTTCATTGAGGCCAGAAATAGCAGCAAATTACTATTCAGACGGAGGTGTTGGAGCAAACAGTGTACTAAGTATGGCTTTAACAACGTCAGTAAGATCATCAGTACCAGTAATGGCATTGGCTTTCCACTCTGCCTTATTAACTACGCCACAGGACATCTCGCCTACTTGGCTGGTAAGTGTTATTTGTTTTATTACCCCCATTTCCTTCTATTTCGGACTACGGTCAACACTTATTCCCGCAATTCGTGTCGCTAAGTGCATAAGTTCCAACTTACGATATTGCTTATGGAGTCCCCGCAACTTTGGGCGAATTTGGACGACAAAGGTCTAACTTGAACTTTGCAAAGTGCACGAAGTTCAGCGTCATGGATTTATTATTAAATTATTCTATTATGTTAGTTATAGTCGGAAATTTTGTGCCTACAGACCAGCACCTCAAACGAGAGCCGAATAGCGACGCGTTATGGCAGCGACATGGTGGATACGATCAATCTCTTAGCCCTGATACTCCCTGGGGCAGCGGTTATACAACAAGGAGACGAACTTGGCGCAGCGGATACCATCCTTGAATGGGCCACATCTACCACCTGTTGGCCGAACCAGGCTGTGCCATCGTCCGCGCCGTTCCCTTGGGACGAGTCGACGAACGCTGGCTTCACGGCGGGAGAGCCCTGGCTACCTCTCGCTCCTAACTACAGATATGCAAATGCTAAGACTGAATTTGCTAATGATGTGAGTCATGTTGGAGTTGTCAGGCTCGCTGCTGCAATGCGAAAATCTCCCGCTATTGGACCTCATGTTGAGGTAAGTGTTTATCACAAGTGTTGTGTCTTTAACGCAACTCACCTGAGTTGCGTTAAGAATGTAAGTTTAATGAAAAAACTATGATTCCAGATAAAGCGCCTTAACGGAGCATTAGCAATATTAAGATGGGGCGGAACAGGATCTCTCTTAGTAGTTTCAAATCTGGAGCGAGAGCAAACAGAAGCGAAACTATCAAACATTCCTGGTCTACCCACAGAAATGACGGTGGCTGCAAGTTCAGGAGGGTCAAGTTTCTCTACAGGATCTCATTTATCAGTTGAGAAAGCTTTAAAACTGGCCCCAGGAGAGACGGTCCTTTTAGCCGGAGGTCCGAGACATTGCGGAGGGCCCGGACCGGTCGATAAAATAACTAATAAGCTCACCGAGGGATGGCAAAAGATTAATAAGTACTTCAGTAATATTTAGTAATCAAAGGTTATCTAGTGACATGGTCAATTATAAATAAACAGATAAAACGTTTTGTTTGCATATTATTTTTGCATCGTAATGCTCAAGTAGAGTCAATGATATTCCTCAAGTGTCTATTTTAAACTTTGTTTTAGTCAATTAAGGTTCATCAAAGCTTTCATAAAATAAAACTTAGCGTGATCAGACTTCATTGTAGTTGGAGGAGAACTGGGAATAATTTGTAATAGATTACCATGCATCATTGAAGCACCGGCATACCCTAACGACATAATATCGCTTAGGGGTTCCGACAACACAAATATAAAGAAGGTTGTACCCAAAACTAGACCATAATGAATTGAATACGATATTACACACGCGCGCGGAACGCCCGCCCGCCGCCGCTACTTGCATTTTTGGGCTATTGTCTTCGTGACCTATTTCCGCGATTCTAATATAACGGAAAGCCTTTATTTTATATCTATTTTGGGGTTTATTCGGCTATGTTATGCAGAAACTTATATATACATCTACATACTCTACTTTGTTAAAACCATGCTTAATTTTTTTGAGTTATCAATTTTTAAATAAGAAAGAACGCAGTGTCTGGTAATTATGATAATATGGGTACAATAAGACTGAAATGAGGGAAGAAAAGCTTTACATTTGTCAATGAGTAGGTACGGGTAATAAAAACCATCGAAGCTACATTAATGCCCGCGAACTCCTTACAAATAGCTTCTTACCGCCACCCGCGAGGTGGCGTCTCGGTAGCGCCCGGTGAAATCCACTAGATTTTGGAAAAGCACATAATAATAAGTGACTGTTGTAAAGGACTCACAGAATTTGCTCTTCTCGGCATGTGTGTAGTTCGAGAGGGCGAATATTGCGGAGAGCGCAGTGAGCATCGCGCGCGCCCTCATGGCGGGGCGGCGCGGGCTCGCTGGGGCCCGGCGCGGCGCGGACTGGCCCACTGTGGCCGGCTATCGACCCGCCCCGAGCCGCGCCTGCGCCCCGACACCGACACACACACACCCGGCACGCGGCCCGCCCCAAGCCACGCGCTCGCCAGACGGTTCGGGTTGCACTATACAAAAAACACGACAAACTTATTTAATGAGGAATGCCAGTTTCAGCAATACTAAAGACTGAACTGCTCCATTAATAGTACAACTCCGTAAGAATCCATCATTGACTTTACATGAATTGCAACTACGAACGACTACATCTACAACCCCCAACCTAGTCGTTGATAGTCAACCCAGTGGAGGCGAAAGTAGCATGCAAATGAAGATAATTAAAAATAAATAATCTGGCAACACCACCCCTGCCGGCATCGTACGAGGCGTCCTGCAGGCTCTACGCACTCGCTCGATGACTCACTCGTTCAGCGAGCGAGCGAGTGAATGAACCACACGACACCACTCGCGCCACTACTCGCGCCAGCGTGGGCCGGATCTCGTACTAATTCCGGAAACTCCGAGCAGACGATCTGACGCCAGACCAGATCCACAATCAACTACGGTACATATAAACATCTATTATGCAATACCTACGAGAATAGTAGCATCGATTCTTAGTAAGAGCAATGAGGATATTGTCAGCTTTTCACATACTCTATCGATCCTGAATCTATACCAGATGCTATGCTTTCGGAAGACTTGAACTTCATCAGTGCAGCAGTGATAAGCTATTTAGCTGATGAACTATTGATACAATTTTCAGCTCATATTAAAATTATTATGTTTTTAAATCTTGTAACGATTAACCGACAATTTTTAGAAAATGTGACTAAACGCTCCACGATAGCGTATAATTTCACCCCGTTCGGTCAAGTGGGAGAGAAAATGTCTTGAGTTTCAGATAACGAAGAGGTCTTGTATTACTATAGCTCGTATGAAAAATGGGTTCAGGATAGGAATAATATTAGGTTCAGTTATTTATTCGTTTAACAAATGGATTTAACTAATATATATTGCTAGCAATAGCCTATTTATTCCCAATATGTGCCATGGTTTAAAAAATCGTCTTCAATTTTCAACCGATTCCCGGCAACTTACGGAGGTCATCCGACCGTTGGACAGGGGAGGCCAGGGGAGGCACCTCACACTACGGATACCTGTACATTATGTATATTTTAGGTAAACTTAGAAATACATTTTCCTCGAAGAATAGCCCGGAGATATCGTGTAAGGGATAGCTTCAGACAAAAGATAAAACGCTCCATCCTGTCTGGGGATATGACGCTAAAATCAGTTTTTATCGATCACTTTGAACTTAACGGTGGATGAAATGCCAAAGAGCACTTGAGTATCTAGGTCTTAAAACCGTTATATATTGGCGCACGTGTTTTATTAAGGTTCAGAAAAAAATGGTATAAAATAGTTCTGAAGAATACAGAAATTCCATTAGTATTGGAAACATTAAAACTAGTCGATCTGTGAGCTGTAGACCTCCGAATCTCGATAGTTATACGGATTTCTAATGTCGATTCAGTTTTTGTAAATTTATAAAAATTAAATTTAAAACTGAAAAAATCGAACAAAAAACATAAATTACCGAACCTGCTAAGAAAATGTCTAGAGAATCGGTTGAGAAAGGAAGCTGAAACGGAGACGCTTCGCTCGCACTTCGCGCTCATTTGGTCAACAAATAAGATTCATTTGTATCAAAGGTTTCTGTCGTCTCCAAAATTACTCTTAATTAAACCACAAATTTACAATGAAAATAACTTCTTTTTTTTATACGACTAAGTCGGTAAACAAGCATACGGCCCGCCTGATGGTAAGCGGTTGCCCTAGCCATATGGACGCTTGCAACACACGAAGCATCACTCACGCGTTACCGACCTTTCCCCCCTCCCCTATGAGCTCTGGCGACCTTACTCACACGCAGGAACACAACTTTACACAACATAAAGTTATTTGGCTGCGGTATTCTGTAAGGTGGAGGTACTTCCCCAGTCGAGCTGCTCTTTGAGCGAATACACGCTATGCTCTACCTCTCTTAAAATAAGCAAATTCTGTGAAACATAAACACCAAACAATATACAGAAATATAAAATTAGTGTCCAAAAAAAAAGAGCCGAACCTAGATAAGAGAATCAACACCCCCTAAAGTCGGTACTGGTCTCGAACCGGCGAACGGTTTGGTCCCTAGACCGATGCCGACTTCTCAAGTTGACGCCGGGAGCGTACCCTTGCTGATTGCCACCTCCCCACCGCCCCCCACTGCACCCTGCACCACTTGTACCCACTCGGCAAGAGAGCCACTCGACTCAACTCGAGGGCACTTAACATATAAAGGTATCTTTTTGACAAGTTTAAAGTATATGGGTATGAAAAGTGCGCTAGGATTAGTTGCCAAATCCTAAAATACTGAGATCTGATCTAATTTAAAACACGAAATTTCAAAAATTACAAACAAAAAATCAAACTCTTAGGAACAGTATTTAAAAATCATAGCAAATATTTTTACTCGTTGCTTTTTTAGTATCTCATTTTTTTATTTTTAAGGATCTTAATTCCTTAATTACTTAGAGTATTAAACTTGTCCACTGGTACACACTTGTCTTTGGTTAAACTTATACATTGCCCCTTGAAAGGATCTCTAATTTTGCTGAGGTACAAGACATTCTGTTCTGTACTGTACTTTATTTCCCCAGTCAAGCTGCTCTATGAGGGAAAAACGCTACGCTCTACCTCCCTAAAAATATTCCATAACTGGCGCTGTGGTAATGCCATCCAACACGTAGCACATAAATATCTTTGAATTTTAAAGGTATGTAGTTTTCCTCTTTCGGTGCTGGTCGCCCCACGCCACGAGGCATGGCCATAAGCAAGCCATCAACAATACAGTATATCTAAGAGCATCACGGGACTAGAATTTACCAGTAGGTTTGAAGAACTTAGGTCTGTATTCTAGAACATCAATGCAAGTCAGGTTTTGAGTCGGGATTAAAACAATTGTATTTGTAACCTACACCAATGCTATTAGGTTTATTTTCGATTAACACGATACTCTTGAGACGATCTGAGTTTTGATCTCGTTCCATAATACAGGCCTTAGTCGACTCAATACACAGACAGAACTTATCTTCAAATGTGCACTAGATCGACTGAACTGGTGACTTCCAGTTCTGCACCCTGAGTACAAAGAATTTTAGCTAGTAAACACTTATAATCGCAATTGCGGTAACGACATTCCTAGAAATTGGTTCAGCGCCTCTGGCGGGAAACGCATGCAACTAATTTCTGCCACACACATTTATAAATGCAAACATGATAGTAATCGTTTACTAACGCCATTTCTTAACGCTCAGGGCACAGTAATAATGTAAGTAATGCTGAGTCAAAAAGTTGTGTGTTTAAATTATACAAGGCTCTTGAGCTTTCGGAGAAGGAAAGCATCGTGAGGAGACCAAAGCTTGTTAGTAAGATAGTTTGTTGTACCCTGGTTGACCACCACCTTTATGGTACTGCCACTGTACTGCCAAGGTGGTACCACCCGTAGCTGCTCTTGAGAGGTAGTTACCTTCTACACTTTACACCATTAGCATCATTTACCATAGTGAGACGGATATGGTGGAAACTCAAACCTATAAATAACATTTTCATAGTAGGAATACAGATAATATATAAAAGATAAGTTCTTTATGCAGTTATGTATGACACAAACAATAACCGTGTCAAGGAACGACCAAAAAAAACCTAAAAATCAATTAACGTTATACCAACACCGTTAGTCGGTCATCGATCGATTAATTATGAATCAATCATGATTAAGAACAAAAAAAATTGAAGATAAAAAAGTGTACGGTCCAGGATCAGCAGAGGTCTCGAATACCACTCAGCCCAGCAAAGGGTAGAGAGGCTGCTCCTAGGTACCCCAGACCACCGCTGATGATATCAACCTGACGAAATTCACGACTGTTTATACGTATCTCGAATTGTTTTGGGCGTTATCAGCTTATCAGAGATAATTTGCTTGGTTGCGCGCAGCGGCACATGTTGATAATGATATATCGTGATTTTAATTGTGCCATTAGACTCCAGGACTAAATGTCTGGCAATAGAATTGACAAGCAAGTACACAAGTCCTCCTGATGTAATAGAACAAGTCTTAGTATGGACTTTTAGAAATATAAGTTGGCAACACTGTACGGGGTTCTCACCCTCTTTATCGCTGGCTGCTCGGGCCCACTATACGTGTCGTAAAATAACTTATTAATATTAATCTTAGAAATACATGTAATTATTATACGTGTCTATAATAAATTATTCCCTCAAGTGCCACAAAGTGTTTCATTCAAAACCACAATCTTCTACACCTGATTCCAAACTTGTTATGACCTTAACTATACTCTAAGCATCACGATGATTGGTACTGAATCGCTTAACCTATCTGCAGCTGAATTATTGCCCGGCAACTAAATGTCGCCTGCGTTCACAATTCAAAAAAAGTAGCCTGGATTACTCTCTAAAATGTATTCTGCCAATGAAACTTTCGTGATAACCTGGTATTGCTAAGGTCAATAGGCAACCATGCCCACGTACCTACTTACCATCAGGCGGACCGTCTAACTGCTTAAAGATGCTGTATGCTTTTGTTGTCTGCACATTATGAAATGTACTCAAATCTAGCTATAGGTTGAAGTGAAGCGAGTAACAGCGCCAAGTTATTTTGTAAGTAAACCTTCGTGGGTAAAATGGTAATAAATAAACGAAATCCCAAATCAAATAGCGTTGAAATATTCTATTGGCGAGGAAAATGAAATGTTATTAATCTAATGGTGCGTCCATGCTTGGCGAACCGAGCACGAGCCGAGCCTCGAACGAGCACAATGCGAGTACGATTCGCGTAGCGTGGACGCACCATTATGAGTCATAACAACTTTCTTTCCCTACTGTAAGTATGTAGAATCGTGAAATCCTCACCAAATACTATAGTGGAACATAGACAACATTAGGAAACTAATAATGAAAAGTTGCCTCATAGTTGCCCTACTTGGGTCTAATTTCGAGAATTTAAATTTAATAATTTATTATATCAGTTATCTGGTTTCCATAGTACAAGCTCTGCTTAGTTTGGGATCAGATGACCGTGTGTGAGGAATGTCCCAGGATATATAATTTACAGCACTAGATACTGTTTCTTTATTGTAACTCAAGAAACCAAAGAAAAGCGAGCCAGGTTAATTTCCTGCAAAATATTGTTACGGCAACCGACACTGCGTACACACAGCGCGTGTGTGCAGCGCATATCAATATGTAGGTAATTGCAACGTGACCGAATCCTTTGGATAACCTTCGTGATTGATATCATGAGAAACTTTTCTTGAAGAAGCCTTCTGGTATACCCCGAGGAATGTATTAGTAGTCATAATGTGGTGTATTCATATTCAAAAAGAAAGAGAAAAGATGAACGAAAAAAAATATATAGGGTGACTGGTAATTAGAAAACGATACTTAGACACATGATTGCATTGAAACCAGATTTGTTTCGAACTGTACGGGACTACGGGCTAAAAGGAGTTTTCTTCCGCGGACGCTCTGACTGTGGAATGAGCTCCCCGCCGTGTTTTTCCCAATGGAGTACAGCATAGGGTTCTTCAAAAATGGTGTGAAGAGATTTCTTCAGGGTCGGCAACGCGCGAGTGATACCCCTGGTGTTGCAAGCGTCCATAGGCTACGGTAAATGCCATCAGGCGGGCCGTATGCTTGTTTGCATTCCCGGATGTACTAAGAAAGAATTCAATATATTGAATATAAAGATTTAGGAATTTCAGAGAAAATTATCCTCCGTCTGGCCCGCGGGTAAAACCCCAGAGGAATATCGGGTCCGAAATAAAACACAAAGCATCTCTAAAAACCATTGTGCAAATAAATAGCAATTTAGGTTAGGGCCAAACATTAATTGAAGCGATTCATGTAATACATGTTTCAGCTAATTAGCGGTGCATTACGACTGCTCACTAGCAAATTAATCTAAGCGACTATCATAGGAGTTAAAATGGACCTCGACCCTATTGTCGATGTACGTTTCTTTACATTAGACAGTTTATTTTTATACTACTAAAGTTGCAAACAAGCATATACGGCCCGACTGATGGTAAGCGGTTACTGTAGCCTATTTATGCTTGCAACCCCACGGCCGTTATGCCGAGCCAACCCTGCAAAACTTTCTCCACACCCTTCTTGAAAACCCCATGCTGTACTCCCTTGGGGAAAACACTGTTTTCACTACCCGAGTTCTGAAACCGCACAGTGCGAGACCATTTTGGTACCAATGTATGATAATGGGCTCCTCATAAATGGTGAGAGGTGTGATGTTAGAAAGTAGTTTTAGGCATCAAATTAAATCAAAAGGAGGCAAAGTCTCTCCGCAATACAAAGTGCTCTAAGGCGCTTGTCTATTTTAGTCACAATAAAATTATGCGTAATTATAAAAATTGATATACCGCATGATAACACGCCATTGTATAACATATACAAATACTGCAAGTACTGGTAATAATGTGAGCATCGTATCGATTGCGGTCAAATTATTGTTTATTATACAGACCAGTCGTTAACGGACGATCTGCTTTGCGTAATGTTGTGTCAAACTGTGCAATAATAAGCAGTTGAATTAGAAAGTACTCCAGATTGCTTACAATCTGTTAGGTAAACGTGTTTTAGAAAAGCATCCACCTACGTACATTCGACTTAGGGGGAGAACCTAAAGAATGTTTTAATTCAGCCAAACAAAAGTGAAATAGAGCGCACGGCGATGCACTCAATGCTACTGTTTCTAGAAAACGCAACACGCATCTTGCGAAGGAATGCGAACAATAAGTACCGTTTTTCAATCTCGATGCCACTATATACTATTATCGTAGCTGTGATTTTTTTAAAGCCACTGTAAATAGCCATTAAATTGAATTAGCGCAGCGCAGCGCCACCCTGTCGCGCTGTCGCTGTCGAGCTGCGGTCGCGGTGCGCTCCGCTCCTGTAATTAGTGACCACCACCGAAACAACACCGGTTTCCTTTTATGTAACTACGCGAATTCGATCGAGCGTTCGAGCATCGCCGGCGCTTCGTTATCGCGGCGTGCGGCGTGCGAGTTAGCGTGGCGTGCGCGCCGCTTTAGTGAAACGCTCCGTTCAGTGCGTCCGCGCGCGCCGCCCGAGCGCGACATGAATCTCTTCACGCAGTCTCTCGCGCCCGCGCCCGCGATCTGCGGGGACGACCCGCCTCCTCCCACGCACTTGATCGAAATCGTGGAGCCCGACCCCGAGAACTGTCCCACCGCGGCTCTTCCGCCGGAGGGAAACGTCAAGTTTCGCAACTATCGTTTACTCAATGAAAACCTTCGCGCCTACACGCCGACCGGCGATATTAATACGACGCCGAGTAAAGGAAAAGTAGTGTCTAAGTTTGACGTGTGCTCCACTATATCGCCTCCGCGGGCGAGGATCCTCGAGCTGCTGCGACCGGAGGATCCGGGGCGAGAGGCCCTCGAGGCCATCGTGCGACCCGCCCCGCGCCGGGGCCTCACGCGACCTCTCGACGAGGACACGCGTCGATTTCTCCAGAGGGCCTTGCAGTCCCCCAGCCCGATAGGACTATCGGCGGCCACCACGCCGGAACCTCAGTACAGATCCACCGAAAAATTAGAAAAAGTGCTCGAGCCGGCGCCGTCCCCCACGAAATCTAAAGTGACAGACGCGGAAAGATCCCTGGCGGACGAGCTGAGGGAGGCCGAGGAGGAGGAGCGGGCCGGCGGGAACATGCGGCGCGAGCTCCTGCGCGAGTTCAGGCGACGCGGCGGCGGGATCCGGGAGGCGGTGGAGCGGGACCGGCTCGGCAAGCTGGCGCTGGCCGTGGAGGAGGACGAGAGCGAGAGCCCGAGCGGGGCGGCGTGCGCGCTGTCGGCGGCGGCGCGGCGGCTGGACGCGCTGCTGGCCGAGTCGCGCGACCTGCACGACGAGCTGGCGGGGATCCACGAGGACATGCAGGTGCTCGCCCGCCGCGTGGCTCGCCAAGACCCCTGACGCGTTCGTACTGTTGCTGGTGTCGCTCACCACACCACAAACCAAACCCCAACACACCACCACGGGGATTCACACGCTTTTGTACATATCTACTGCACCACAGAGTTAGAGATTATATCTAAATAGCGCAAGTTCGTTAATTTTATGTAACGAAACTAGTCAATTATTCAGGCCGATCATTACGATACGAGATGCAATATAGTGCTGTACAATGTGTTATGAAATACCAGTTAAGCAATGTTAGGCCTAAAGGTACAGAGAGTAAAAACCACTGACCCGTACTTACCTCTAGCTCCAAACAAAACCCGCGATTCACATCTTTATTTTCGAAAAGGGGTGAATGAGGGTCTTCAAGAAGGGTGATGAGATTTTTGCAGAGTCAGCAACGCGCGATTGCAAGCATCTATGGGCTACTGTAATTGCTTAACATCAGCAAGGAGCAATGCTCCAAAATTTAAAAGCATGCCTTCGCAATGAAGAATAACTTACAATATCTATTTTCTCTAATTCTGTGGACATCACAGAGTGAACGACATAGTGGTATCACCAGATCGGTTGCTCTGCAATTTCTTATCTGTATGCCGTTGGCGGATACACATTAGCGATATGATAATAGAGTTCATTGTCGTTCACTCGATGTAAAAAGAGTATTGACACGTGATTGGTAACAGTGTACGCCATTAGATACATTTATTTTTATCACTTTTATGCACTTTCTTCGCTACTGGGTTTTAATGGATATTTAACATGTCATTGACACAAATTACTGGCAATCTTGGAGAAGGTAGCAATTAAGAATTAATTATGTTGACGGTAATTATCACACTTTCAATATTGGTTTGTTCGTTAACGCATACCATGGTAAAAAGTGTTTCAAGTGAATACGGAAGGTGATTGGTCAGATTACCTAGGACTCTACCGATCGACATTTAATCTACGACGAGCTAAGCTATGAAGAAAATGAAGCGAACTGAAACATTCCTCGCTATGCACATGGTGTGGAAAGACCAGGGACATGAGCTATACCATATACATGCAATGATGCCATAGGTTTCCTGCTTGCCAAACATTACAATAGGTGGTGCCAGGAGGCGTAAATTGTATAATTGACTCGAGTGGGAATTGAACTCAAGTCCTGTGGTGTGACGGTCAGGGTGCTTAAACTTGCTCTCTACCATTTCCAATAATAGAATTCTGCGGACGGATGCAAGTATATCTACACTCGAGACCCTTATGTAAATCTATGTTAAAGATCATATTCAGTAAATGGACATTCCTAGCAGATGACGAAGACAGACCACTCTATAGCACATAACATAGAGTCCAAAATAGACTGATGAATAATTCATAGGCATTTGGTATAAAACTTGATAACTGAGTTACTATGTATTTATGGTAAAGTAGGTGCCTATACCTAATTCATAAATCTTATTGTTTTATAATGCTTATAGATACTGAAACGGCATTTGAGACGACATTTGTCAATTCGATTGTATGTACAGGGGCTCCACAAGTAGTAACTTGGCACAAGAATTATACAACGAAAATCTAACTTAATTCAAGTAACAAGATATTGTGTTCATCGAAAATAAACCATAAGTATATAGGCCCAAGATTCAAATTTAATTGTTTCAATCTCGTACTCTAATATGTAACTAAATTATTATTTTTATTTGACTATAGTTAGAATATTTTGCGATTTATTAATAATTGTTCCCATTTAACCAATCGAATTATTTGTATAAGTAGCTATTTATATAGCTACTATTTACTATTATAAAACTGTAGGAGATATATTTATGTTAGTCTGAGCAGCCTGCGAAAAGGTAACAGTTAAAGAGATTTTCCTGGTCAAATATGAGTTCCCAAAATCTAAAACGTTGATAAATCCTTACTTAATTGAAAAATATGTATATTTGTAAGCCGAATCAAACGAACTTTCACAATAAACGACGTTTGAACTTCTATTATTGCAAATTATCATGTTGTTTTTAAGAAAGCAACTATTTTTTTATCGACAAGTATTATACTGTTAAATATTTTATCGCGGCCACTTTCATAATCAAGGATATAATTACTCATCACACTTGAAAATACTTTAACGCATAAAGGTGAAGATATAATCTTACATAAGCTGTCGTTTTATGGTCCTCGGGTGACAAGTGCACTATCAGACGGGTAGATAACGAGTAAAGAGTGCCAACATAAAAGTACATAGGAATGCACGAAGTCAAAGTAAAAGCCATTTAATCAATTAAGTCCCCAGGAAGGCACAAATTAATGTCCAAATTCGGAGATTCTGTTTTTTTTTATGGATTTTCATTTTTTTTGTAAATCTTCCAGTTTCTCAGGGAACTATGGAAATAAATGTGCCCGAGGTTTCTTTCAAAGAAATAAATCCACAATGAGTTCATCCGAAAATGAACCAAAGTAGCTCAACGAATTAGCAAGGACCGGTCACATCTGCGGAAGAACGAACGCGGATGGTCGATGGAGCAGACGAGTCGAGTGGAGATCGCATTTGAGCAAGCATAATATAGGAAGCGTCCATCGGGCCGTTCGTCCATTTGGGGGCGCCAAATGGACGAACGGCCCGATGGACGACCTCCAAAAAGGAGCAAGACGGGCTGCAGGATGCAAAGTTTTAAACTAGGAAAAGATACCTATTCAGTAACTTATGATGATTTTGTTGACACGCTTGCTGAAACTAGTGGACTAGTGTTAATTATACTTGAATTGATGTGGGCCAACTCTAAAAATATGCCTTAATAACTGTATTCTATCAAAGGTCCATCTTTCTGAAATAATTAATAAATATGTGTATGTTGTACAGGTGCAGTCAGCGCGCGCCTGCCGGTGCGCGGCGGCTGCGCGGGCGCTGGCGGCGGAGGCGCGCGCGCTGCGGTACCTGGACGACGTGGTGGCCATGCTGCGCGGGGACCTCGCCGCCGCGCTGCGGGCCAAGGCCTGGCCCTTCGCGCGCGGACCCAGGCAGCCCGGACGGAATTATGTCATATGATCTCAGGTATGAAACCAGTGCTCTATGGACACAAAAGACTAATTGCAAACAAGCACACGGATGCTAAACGGTTACCGTATCCTAAAAACGCTTACAACACCAGGGATATCAATAGCGCCCCGCAAAAATCTCTTCACAAGGAGTCGCTGATCAATGATAAAAAATAAATAATCTCGGGTCACGATCGATATATTATCTTCTGTCTAGATACAAGACAACATCGTGAAAGTGGCCGCTTGGAAACTCAATGAAACAAAATTATGTCACTCATGAACGAATGTTCTACGTTCAAACGTGGTCCTACTGAAACTGAAATAGCGACACCGTTGTCTTATTTCTTCGGCCGTTTTTACAGCTGTCCCTTATTCTAGGGTAATACTATTTCGATGCGGGTCACACACAAAATATAAATGAAAATTTATGAATTTGAAAAGTGATTGTTTGAAATGGCTAATCGGAGCGGCATTAAAATCTGTTACGCAACTTGAAAGTTACTATTGTGCGCCGACTTGGAGTAATCAGGGGTTTCGGGTGTGATATCAAAATTAAAAGAACTCAATGTCCATCATCGAGGTTTAATAAGCTACACCAATTTTCATCAAAATCGGTTCGTTGGTTTAGTAAGTCATGTAAGTAACATAATTTCGCAAGTATAATATTAGCATGTCTGGTCAATCACATACATTTTATAATTAGTGTAGAATTCACACGTAAAGATGTCGCTACAGACATCGTATGGACGGATTGAAAATTAATTCTTAGTCAAAACGCTATTAAATCACTTTTTATTGAGATTTATTGCAAAGGAATACAATTTGATAATAATAATTTAATTTAATTATTTTTTGAAACTCGTATTTTCAATATTTGCAATTTATTTAATTTTATTTAAATCTTTCGAATCAACTCGACCTTACATAGATGGCCTTACCGTCGATTATTTTTATTTCTTTTTATCGTCTAGGACCGAAAGAATCAAATAATAATAAAATAAATCTAATATTAACCTGTTTCTAATAAGCAGAGACTTCAACGGTAAATAAATATAGTCTAAATATTTTGAAATCTACAACGATTATTTTTAAAAGTACAATGGGCAGTTTCGTACCAATTGTATTTCATTTGTTTTTATGGACTTAAGTCTGTATCTAGGAAAACGTATAGTGGTTTCATTTATTCAACAAAATATCAAATAAGAACAATTATTAAGTCTTTTGTGGTCAAAAGGATTAAAGCCATTCGTAAATCACCGACCCTGCTCACAAAATGTATGGAGAATCGGATGAGTAATTTGACCTGTAGTGGAGAACAGCCGGTTATCTGGACATACATACGAAAGCATTTTTGTCCAAGCTGAAACGGAGACTCTTCGCTTGCTCGGTATTAAAGTGATTTTTAAAACATATAGAAGATTAAGAAATTGCTATCTTGACCTCTTTTTAATCGTTCCCTAATCAGGGCCGGCATTAGCCTATATAGCGCCGGGTCAGGCCTCTGTCACTTGCCTATATCTACCGCGATAAGCATCTACAGCTCGCTTCGAGCTGGGCTCGACTAAACTGTCGGGGCCACCACGCGCTTGCGAGCACACTGTACGCAATTGTGTCGGAGCCAAAATCAGAATGCGTGATTATTTGTTTTCTTGTGCGATGTTAACCTAGGAAATATATTTATTTATCAATTATCACTGCACTTTGTTATAATGGAGAACCGTAACACTAATAATTTGAGTTTAACGGTTGTCGCAATAAACAGATTTTATTTAAGTTGTTGGTTTTTAAATTACTGCAAGATTCTGAAGTGTAAGACAGTAAGTACATATATTTTGTTAATTTTACACGGTGTTTTATCAGTAACCTAATTAATTAGGTGTAGTTGATATAGGTAGGTAACCCTGACGGTCGTAAGGTCATTTCGGTAAATTATAAATACAAAGGAATAAAATGGAATACTAACAGTTATATAATCACCAGAGTGATCGGAAATTCTGCAGTTTCAAGCAAGGTCTTTTGGAAATTTCGCCCAATTAAAAAAAAACAACTTTCGCTCAAACAAATGCATATGTAATAAAATTTGACGCAAACGGCGCGAGCGGGGCCACAGGCGGGGCGCAAGCGCGATGTTCGTTATTTCGCATTCACTACGAACCGTCACAACCAACTTCATACGCATGCAAGGCTTCATTATCTCAAATATCTCATACTGTTGTGCTATATAAACCAACAATAGTTATATCTCATTATGGATAGTTTTTCATAGGTTAGAAAGAGATACACTCGCTGGCAACGAAGCCCGGTTGCAAGCCCACGCGTGCGAGCGAGACGCTTTGACTGACCGTGCGAGGTGGTGCGGGTGCGAGGCGGGTCGTACACAGATATAGATATACCGTACCTACCTAGTTTTAAAACGAATGGTGTGTATATAAGGCGCCTCGGGGGTTGATGACATCGAAAAGCAATTATAGCGAAGAGCGCGAACTTTTAAATAGTTCGGAAGTTTATATTCTTGTTCGAGAATTATTTTAGTAGGGCAAGCCCGGCTTTTGGGCTTGTATGGACGTACCGCCACTGCCCGAGGCGCCTTATATACACACCATTCGGTTTAAAACTACGACTGATACACTACTGACGGATTTATCTACATTCACTGTTAAAAACTACAGTAACATATCTCTCGGCATGCCCTATTCTGAAACCCTAAGCACGCCACTGCATCGAGAGTCAAGGTGAGGCTTTGGCAGTGAGCCTAGATGTAGCGAAGGCGTTCGATCGGGTCTGGTACAGGGGTCTTCTAAGGAAGTTACCATCATACGGGCTTCTCGAGGGATTATGCAAATGGGTTGCCAGCTTTCTGTCCAGCAGAAGAATAAGAGCCGTCGTCGACGGTAGCTACTCTAATAGCATGGAAATGAATGCCGGCAAGGCTCTGTGCTGTCCCCAACACTGTTCCTTCTGCATAGCAATGAATGCCGTCAATAGACAGCATATCATTCATTGCTATGCGGACGACAGTACAGGGGACGCTCATTATACGGGCCGTGCAAATCGTTCGGAGGTGGAGGAAAGCCGCGAACGGCTGGTGTCTGAAATCGAGAGTACACTAGCTTGTGTCTCCGATTGGGTTCGACTAAACCTAGTCCATTTCAACCCCACCAAGACTCAAGCCTGCGCGTTCACCGCTAAGAAAATCCCATGGTCTGTGGCTCCACAATTCCAGAACACTTCCTTGAACATCAGTCAAAGCATTGGGATTCTTGTCGTCGACATTTCTAGCGACGTTTTGTTCCGAAGTCACTTGGAAGACAAGATTAAGCTGGCATCCAAAAAGCGAGTGCTCAACAGAGCGAGGCAGTAATTCACATCGGGGCAAAGGCTGCATCTTTATAAGTCGCAAGTCCGGCCTCATATGGAGTATTGTTGCCATATGTGGACGGGGGCACCTGGATACCAGCTTGGGCCTTTAGACTCGGTTCAGCGACGTGCCGCTAGAATTGTCGACGATCCCGAGCTCACGAACGGTTACGAGCCTCTCAGTTTGAGGAGAGACTTTGCCTTATGTGTGTTCTACCGCTTGTACAACGGGGAGTGTTCCAAGGAATTGTTCGACTTGATGACTGTTAGATAGTGGTTTCTTAGGTGGCTGTTTCAAGTCTTTCCAGAGCTTGTAGTACTGCGACCAGACTAGATGTATGTAGTGGTTTCTTAATAAATAGACGTTTCCATTAATTTTCCACAGAAATTATTTGTTTCCCAGAAATAGATCTTTATAAGCGACACGATGGAGTAATAATACAGTTTTTTTTTCAAATCAACGAGTACCAAGTATACAGTTTTATTTTTTATTAAAATCGGCCTTGTATAGTATAGGGCATAGCGACAAATGCTAAAAGGAGCCCCCTTTTAGCATTTGTCGCTATGCCCTATACTTTAGGATTTAGCCAACCAGGCAAAAAATGGTAAAATGTTAAAGGATATAATTAGGTAAGCATTATTTAAACTTTTTAACTTTCACGCCTTTTAAATTAAAAACTTCAAACAATAAAAAAATGTTTATACCATAGAATTGGAAATGTTAGGAAAAAATAAAAAGTGCCCATCGTCCTTTTAAATACTGTTCTATAAAAAGTGACATCTGTTGTCATTTACTGACAAAACTAACATTGCTGTAGTGACATACGTGGCAAGACTAGCAAATAGTACCTTTGACTCACCACCGGCGCTGTACTTGCGCGAGTTACGGTGGTAACTTTTGAAGTATGGGCGCTGACCCTCTGTTGTACGTAGTATCATGTCTGGTCAATCACATACATTTTATAATTAGTGTAGAATTCACACGTAAAGATGTCGCTACAGACATCGTATGGACGGATTGAAAATTAATTCTTAGTCAAAACGCTATTAAATCACTTTTTATTGAGATTTATTGCAAAGGAATACAATTTGATAATAATAATTTAATTTAATTAATTTTTTAAACTCGTATTTTCAATATTTGCAATTTATTTAATTTTATTTAAATCTTTCGACCTTACATAGATGGCCTTACCGTCGATTATTTTTATTTCTTTTTATCGTCTAGGACCGAAACAATCAAATAATAATAAAATAAATCTAATATTAACCTGTTTCTAATAAGCAGACTTCAACGGTAAATAAATATAGTCTAAATATTTTGAAATCTACAACGATTATTTTTAAAAGTACAATGGGCAGTTTCGTACCAATTGTATTTCATTTGTTTTTATGGGCTTAAATCTGTATCTAGCTAGTGCAGGAAAACGTATAGTGGTTTCATTTATTCAACAAAATATCAAATAAGAACAGTTATTCTTTTGTGGTCAAAAGGATTAAAGCCAGTCGTAAAACAGTACCGATTCACACACCATATTTACACTCCAAAAAAAACTAATACGTATTATAACCAATATAAAAGATACAGACAGTTGCAGACCGCATTTCCAGAAGCATAAAATTCTCACATTAACAAGCATATACATTTTAGAAATATGTAAATTCGTTAGGCAAAATACAGATAATTATAAAAAAAGAGAAGACGTACATTCCAAACAACTGCGATATAAAAGTAGATTAATGGTCCCAACCTCCCGATTAAAAATGCACCAATTGAGTCCTTTTGTAATGTCCATAAAAATATACAATAAACTACCAGAATTATTAAAACAAGAAACAAATAATAAAGTATTTATAAATAAATTAAAACAACTATTAATAACAAAATCTTACTATACTATAAATGAATACCTAAGCGATAAGTTAAGTTAATGATTAAATTTTATATAATTTTTCCTCCTCTCTCCTACATTGCTTAGTGCCCAACAGGGTCCTTAGTGTATAGTGTTATTTATTTACCTTAAGGTGCCTATGTAACATTGTATACCTATGTAAGGAAAGCAAAATAAATAAAGTATAAAGTATAAAATCACCAACCCTGCTCACAAAATTTATGGAGAATCGGATGAGTAATTTGACCTGTAGTGGAGAACAGCCGGTTATCTGGACATACATACGAAAGCATTTTTGTCCAAGCTGAAACGGAGACTCTTCGCTTGCTCGGTATTAAAGTGATTTTTAAAACATATAGAAGATTAAGAAATTGCTATCTTGACCTATTTTTAATCGTTCCCTAATCAGGGCCGGCCATAGCCTATATAGCGCCGGGTCAGGCCTCTGTCACTTGCCTATATCTACCGCGATAAGCATCTACAGCTCGCTTCGAGCTGGGCTCGACTAAACTGTTGGGGCCACCACGCGCTTGCGAGCACACTATACGCAAATGTGTCGGAGCCAAAATCAGAATGCGTGATTATTTGTTTTCTTGTGCGATGTTAACCTAGGAAATATATTTATTTATCAATTATCACTGCACTTTGTTATAATGGAGAACCGTAACACTAATAATTTGAGTTTAATGGCTGTCGCAATAAACAGATTTTATTTAAGTTGTTGGTTTTTAAATTACTGCAAGATTCTGAAGTGTAAGACAGTAAGTACATATATTTTGTTAATTTTACACGGTGTTTTTATCAGTATCCTAATTAATTAGGTGTAGTTGATATAGGTAGGTAACCCTGACGGTCGTAAGGTCATTTCGGTAAATTATAAATACAAAGGAATAAAATGGAATACTAACAGTTATATAATCACCAGAGTGATCGGAAATTCTGCAGTTTCAAGCAAGGTCTTTTGGAAATGTCGCAGGGTTCCCAATTAAAAAAAAACAGCTTTCGCTCAAACAAATGCATATGTAATGAAATTTGACTGAAACGGCGCGAGTGGGGCCACAAGCGGGGCGCATGCGCGATGTTCGTCATTTCGCATTCACTACGAACCGTCACAACCAACTTCATACGCATGCAAGGCTTCATTATCTCAAATATCTCATACTGTTGTGCTATATAAACCAACAATAGTTATATCTCATTATGGATAGTTTTTCATAGGTTAGAAAGAGATACACTCGCTGGCAACGAAGCCCGGTTGCAAGCCCACGCGTGCGAGCGAGACGCCTTGACTGACCATGCGAGGTGGTGCGAGGCGGGTCGTACACAGATATAGATATACCGTACCTACCTAGTTTTAAACCGAATGGTGTGTATATAAGGCGCCTCGGGGGTTGATGACATCGAAAAGCAATAATAGCGAAGAGCGCGAACTTTTAAATAGTTCGGAAGTTTATATTCTTGTTCGAGAATTATTTTAGTAGGGCAAGCCCAGCTTTTGGGCTTCACACACCATTCGGTTTAAAACTACGACTGATACACTACTGACGGATTTATCTACATTCACTGTTAAAAACTACAGTAACATATCTCTCGGCATGCCCTATTCTGAAACCCTAGGCACGCCACTGCATCGAGAGTCAAGGTGAGGCATTGGCAGTGAGCCTAGATGTAGCGAAGGCGTTCGATCGGGTCTGGCATAGGGGTCTTCTAAGGAAGTTACCGTCATACGGGCTTCTCGAGTGATTATGCAAATGGGTTGCCAGCTTTCTGTCCAGCAGAAGCATAAGAGCCGTCGTCGACGGTAGCTACTCTAATAGCATGGACATGAATGCCGGCAAGGCTCTGTGCTGTCCCCAACACTGTTCCTTCTGCATAGCAATGAATGCCGTCAATAGACAGCATATCATTCATTGCTATGCGGACGACAGTACAGGGGACGCTCATTATACGGGCCGTGCAAATCGTTCCGAGGTGGAGGAAAGCCGCGAACGGCTGGTGTCTGAAATCGAGAGTACACTAGCTTGTGTCTCCGATTGGGTTCGACTAAACCTAGTCCATTTCAACCCCACCAAGACTCAAGCCTGCGCGTTCACCGCTAAGAAAATCCCATGGTCTGTGGCTCCACAATTCCAGAACACTTCCTTGAACATCAGTCAAAGCATTGGGATTCTTGGCGTCGACATTTCTAGCGACGTTTTGTTCCGAAGTCACTTGGAAGACAAGATTAAGCTGGCATCCAAAAAGCTTGGAGTGCTCAACAGAGCGAGGCAGTACTTCACATCGGGGCAAAGGCTGCATCTTTATAAGTCGCAAGTCCGGCCTCATATGGAGTATTGTTGCCATATGTGGGCGGGGGGGGGGCACTTGGATACAAAAACAACGGGCTAACAAACTGGTATAAAAAACAATGGGCGTCAATTCAAACATTTGATTAAAGTTTAATAAATATAACAAAAATAAAATAGTGGTTTCTTTGGTGGCAAGTCTTTCCAGAGCTTGTAGTACTGCGACCAGACTAGATGTATGTAGTGGTTTCTTAATCAACGAGTACCAAGTATACAGTTTTATTTTTTATTAAAATCGGCCTTGGGGCTCCTTTCAGCATTTGTCGCTATGCCCTATACTTTAGGATTTAGCCAACCAGGCAAAAATGGTAAAATGTTAAAGGATATAATTAGGGAAGCATTATTTAAACTTTTTAACTTTCACGCCTTTTAAATTAAAAACTTCAAACAATAACAAAATGTTTATACCATAGAATTGGAAATGTTAGGAAAAAATAAAAAGTGCCCATCGTCCTTTAAAATACTGTTCGATAAAAAGTGACATCTGTTGTCATTTACTGACAAAACTAACATTGCTGTAGTGACATACGTGGCAAGACTAGCAAATAGTACCTTTGACTCACCACCGGCGCTGTACTTGCGCGAGTTACGGTGGTAACTTTTGAAGTATGGGCGCTGACCCTCTGTTGTACGTAGTATTTATCTACTCTGAGGTAGTATTTATCTACTCTGAGATATTAGTAAGGATTTTATTCAAAGCGTGTTTGATTTATCCCGTAAACTCTACATCAATGTCGTGTACAAAGTTAAAATTACTAAGAGAAACAAAAGTCAAACACACCTTCATCATTTCTTCACATTGTTATTCATAAAGGTGACATGAAAATGAAGTTATATACAACGATCGCGTGTTCTCAGAGTGGTGTCAAAGCTAGGTGTAGACATACTGGCTATTATCTGTCGTGGCATGGTATAGTGTGGTGTGACGTGGCGTGGTATGGCATGACGTGACGATGGGCCGTGTTGAACTGTGTGGGGAAACATACGAGAAAATGTGGTGGACGGAACCGTCTTAGCGGTAATAACACAGAGAAAAGAAGTGTATTCTCTTTTCCGTGGGTAATACTAATATCAATATACCAAAGGCATTCGATAGCCATTAACCAAGGTCGCTTCTCACTAGGTGGCCACTATTCTTGTACAAATCTATAGCCGAGCTATGTTTTTCAAAAGGATATTTTCAAACAGAATCACAGAAATTACTTTGAACGATAACCTCTTTAGAGTTGGTTAGGCTATCTTGATTCTGGGTTGTAATATTATGTATTATGAGACTCCGAGGGGTTATAATTCTTGGAAGAAAATTAAATATAATTAATGATCTGCTAAAGGCTATCTATCATAATCACTTATGGATAGTTTATTAACACGAGCCGACAACTAACTCAGCAAAAGAAACTTA
The DNA here is from genome assembly GCA_947623365.1 of Achlya flavicornis. NCBI lineage: Eukaryota > Metazoa > Arthropoda > Insecta > Lepidoptera > Drepanidae > Achlya > Achlya flavicornis. The sequence continues at coordinate 18,893,539 of OX392468.1, forward strand.
GATTTATTACATAAAATACCTATTGATTCTAGTCCCGCGTGTTATTTATTGCGCTAAGTAAATAACAAACTAACAAACCAGTTTAACTAATTCGATGCTTTCTAACATTAGAGCCATGAACAATACCAACATAAATGAAACGGAAGTCGGAACCGTATGAAATAATTGGCAGTATAATTACAAACCAAACGAAAGACAAATATACAAACATAAACAAACATTTGTAAAACATAATCCATAACCTGTTGCTTGTCAATGATTACCTAACTTAAGAGGAAAGGATGGCTGCAAGAAATTTGGAAAATAGGTTTTCTATTGCTGTCGCGCTGTGCCCTAGCTATCCCGCCATAGGCGATAGAGACAACCAGAGCTTGGACCGATCATACCTATTTAAAATAGACGAAATCGCTATTTCGTAATCTCCGGTTTTCTCCTGCAAAACAGGATCGATTAAAAATAATAATTCAAGAATCATAATAAGAAAGCTTTGGCTATGTCTGTCGGTTTTCCTTTGTTGTTTTATATCCGTCAACGTCTGATAAAGTAGTTAAAATTGAAAGTTTTTGTGATTTTAGAAGGCTCTTAATTCTTATAATAATTAATTTATGGAGAAAATCATAACCGAGGGACATACAATGGTACCTACAGATTGCATAGTAGAATAATCATTGCTCTAGTGTCATTATCCAGAGAGGAAACTGTGGATTACGTTTGTATGGAACAAACGACACCAGCATTTTCTCTTAAGCTAGACAAATGGATACGGAAGCGCTCGTGGTATAGCATGATTTGCAGTTCTTAATCGATAGGCAAAGTTGAGCTGCCACCGGTGAGGGTGGAACCTGGATAGATGACCGCCTAGTGGTATTTCAACTCGAGCGTTTTCCGTGCTTCGAATGATACTTAAAGCGTTGGTCCCGGTTATCACTTAATTATGATAGTCGTTAAGCTGGTTGGAGGCCTCCTAGGCGTCTTGAAATGAACCAGTATGTTGACCACACTAGCCTACCTCCACCATCCGCAGTGGGCACGCGTGGTGGAGTATTTTCCCATCCCCTTTCACGCTCATTTGTGAAGGTAAAGCATAGCGTTATTTCGCTCAAGGAGCAGCTGGTTTGGGGAAGTACCTCCACCTTACATAATACCGCAGCCAAGATTTACCCACCAACCCCGGAATCGAATGTTTTCCTGGCTTTAAAAGTAACCTTTATTTTATTCCAGAGTATTATTTATCTGTGTGCCAGGTTTTATCCAAATAGGTTCAGTCTGTACACTTATTTATTTATTTACTTTCATACTTATAGCTACTTTTACATCGCGACTGAGTAAACAATATAATAATTATCATAGCAGTATAGACACATTTACCTTGAATGAACAAGAATATTATGTCAATGTAAATCACACATAAGGATAACTGTAACTTTATTTATATCAATTTCAACAAGAGATTTCTTTATTAACATGCGATGATTTAGGAGAGAAGAAACACGTGACTAAAAGTAGATTAATAAACACCAACCTTAATTAACACCTTATTGTTAACTGTGGGAGACAGGGGCTCAAACTAGGTTTCCCTGTGCTATGAGTCTCCTGGCTCCCCCTCTTGGTAGGGTCTAGTTACAGGTAATTCATTACAGTTTATAATGAGAGGAACCGACTTCCTAACATATGACTTTTATGACTGTACATGCTTTCGGTACAAGTCGGTTTACACAAAAAATACAAAACTTTAAAATAATTAAGAAAGTATTACAATATCCTAAAAACGTTCTCCTAAAACGTAAAAAGTGATCTCTACCAAACAACCTTTCGTTCAGAGTATTTGATCTTTAGGTGATACAAAAGCTTCTTATTTTCCTGATTTGATCGAACCCAGATGAAAAATAAAGATCTAAGGAAGATTATTTAAACTTTAACTGTAACAACTCGCGTTTTAATTTATCACAAGTAATAAACAGGAATACAGTAAATTGCAAGCTAGAATGAAAATTATCAACCCACCAGTGGTTATTATTAACAAATATAATCCAAGATTTAAAAAATAGATTAAAAACTAGAGACTAGTTTATGTTACAAAAAAAAACAAATAGTTACTTTCACAAAAATAAACACGGCAAGCAAAAAATATTTTTAATTAACAGAAAAAAATGTTAATTCGTACCCTCACTTAATATCCCATAAGAAACAATTAGCGCAGTAATTTGACAGTTCTCATAGTGTTGTAAAATACAATTTAAAATAATGAAGCGTAATTAGTAAGGTAAGGCTCGCTCACTCCCGCGGGCCCGCTCCGCGCCGCGCCCGCTCTAATGTCGTGACGTGATACTAGGGTGGTAAAGCCCGGCCTACACTACAAGTGAAATGAACTCATAAATGGGTCAGAAACTGGCCACAGTAATGATTCCACTGCAAGCGATGGGCAACCACAAGACGCCGGGAAAATTTTCACCCGTACGTTGTTGACATACCGAAAATACGGACACAGCGTTATGCATCCTCATTTATAATGCGGACAGCAAGGGAGTGGAACATGCTTCCGGCGTCTGTGTTTCCTGACGCTTACAATCTAGGAACTTTCAAGGCCAGAGTGGATAGGTTTCTTCTAGGTAAGCGTGTTTCATCTTAGGCTTCGTCATCGCCCCTTATCGGCCAATCAAGCCTATTTAATTTTAAAAAATTGAAATTGCATCGAACAATACTCTCATTCAGAAAAGCTCATTCAATAGTATAATCTATATATATATATAATTCAAAGTCCTGACTGACTGACTGACTGACTGACTGATATATCAACGCACAGCCTAAACCACTGGTCCTTTTTTTTTTTTTTTTTTTATTAGCGTGGGGAAATCCTCATAGGATACCCGACCGCCCTGGGGGGGAGCGGCCAGGTTATGCCGGACTTTTACCGGCTAAAACCCCACGGTGGTCGCCACCTGCGCTATAGAGAGGGGGGCGGGCTCTCGTGTTGAACGCGTACCTGCTCACCCCTCCAAGCGCGGCGCTAAGATAGCTCGACCCGGGGGAAGTCTGACACCTCCCCCCAGCACCCTCGCTGTGCACCACATCGACCCATCGTCCTCCTTGGGGTCGCTTCTGGGCGCACAGAGCCCCCGCTCTGATTGCCCACAACCCCAAAGGCCCCGTTTAGTCGCCTTTTACGACAGGCAGGGGAACACCGTAGCTGTTATTCTAAGCCCGAGCTACAGGGCAAAACCACTGGTCCTAGAGACATGAACTTTAGACGGTATATTCTTTGTGAAGAGTAGGTAACCGCTAAGAAAGGGTTTTTCAAATTCCACCCCTAAGGGGGTAAAATAGGGGATGAAAGTTTGTATGAAAGTCCGTCAGTTTCGAAGTTAGGATCATCAAATTTTGTGTTAAGGCTGAAGATTGAAAATTAATTTATACGTGTCTCAGCGTTTTTAATAATTCCACCCTCGAAGCGGGATGAAGTTGTTTTGTTTTGTTTTATTGTTGTAGAAAAATATGTTATTTGTTTCCTGTAGGCCACGCGGGCGAAGCCGCGAGCAGAAGCTAGTAGAACTATAAATTATTACTTCTCTGTATTTTTTCTCTTGCAAACGTCCCAATTCAATTCAAAATTCAAAATTCAAAATTCAAAATCATTTATTCAAATAGACCTTCGCAGGCACTTATGAAAAGTCTGACTCTAATACTCTAATACCGGTTCGGAAGGTTGCATTTGCTGAGAAGAGCCGGCAATAAACTCAGCAATTACTCTTTTCAAAACAGGCTTAGATTCATTACATAATATTTACATTCTAATCGCACTGAAAACAATTGCGTGCCCCGTCGCGGCGGCAAAATTACAAAGTAGACTGAATAAATATTTAATAAGTAAATCAATAGCAAACTTAAGCAGACCAGCCAGAATTAACTAGCTTTTACGAGTAACGTGTATATATCAACGTGTTCAACGACGTGCCATCAGAATTGTCGACGATCCCGAGCTCACAAGCGGTTTAGAGCCCCTCAGTCTGAGGAGAGACTTTGCCTCCTTATGTGTGTTCTACCGCTTGTACAACGGACGGTGTTCTGAAGAATTGTTTAAGATGATGCCCACGGCTACTTTCTACCATCGCAACTCTCGCCATCGACGGGGAGTCCATCCTCACATATTGAAACCTGAATTGTTTCGTACTGTGCGGGCTCAAAGGAGCTTCCTTCCGCGGACGCTCAGACTGTGGAATGAGCTCCCCGCCGTGGTTTTCCCAATGGAGTACAGCATGGGGTTCTTCAAAAAGGGTGTGAAGAGATTTCTGCAGGGTCGGCAACGCGCGCGTGATACCCCTGGTGTTGCAAGCGTCCATAGGCTACGGTAACCGCTTACCATCAGGCGGGCCGTATGCTTGTTTGCCACCTAAGTGGTATAAAAAAAAAAAAAAAAATATATATCGCAGTGTAGAACGGGCATAATGTTTGCTTCATTTGTGCCGGAGCGGGCCGCCCCGGTACCGGGCCGGCAGCGGCACGGGCGACGTAATTACACATCCGGTACCGCACGGTTACTGACGCTGCGCCTTTGGGAAACCACTGGCGTAATGCGGAAAATTACATTACTATATCTATTATAGGTACTAGTGGAATTTTCAGACATATTTGCGATGCTATTATATCAATTGTGGGTTTCTTATGCATTTAGGGAATGTAAAGTACCCAAATAACTCATTCTGTATACAGTTCGAGTAATCAAAACAATTGAAACGGTGTGCTTTCATTTGGAATCAATACATAGTAATTTATGCACGCGCATCAGTTCACCGAGACCTGGCGCTGTGCTGCGGTACGCGGGCATGACGGTACCTACGGATAAATTCGCACGCGGTCCCGTGCGGTCAACGAGTGAAAACGGGTCATTTCCCCTACATTGAATTAATGCGACAAAACACACAAATACATTGTTTTCGAAACAATCGCCGTTTAAAACTATGCAATTATGGCGCACTCGTTTATATGCATTGTTTTGGTTGATTATTGAAACAGTTTTGGGTAACTAACTTAAATTTAAAACAGAACTATGACTATTCAATTTGTATGCTTATATGTATAGGGTGTAGGTGTATAGAATACTACACTATCAGCTTTTTGTTTATTTGGGAAAGTTGTTGAGTAAAATCATGTTACTAATTACCAATTTTGAGAGTAGAGCATAGCGTTTCTTCGCTCAAAGAGCAGCTCGACTGGGGAAGTACCTCCACCTTACAGAATACCGCAGCCAAATAACTTTATGTTGTGTTCCTGTGCGTGAGTGAGGTCGCCAGAGCTCATAGGGGAGGGGGGAAAGGTAGGTAACGCGTGAGCGATTCTTCGTGTGTTGCAAGCGTTCATATGGCTACGGTAACCGCTTACTATCAGGCGGGGCGTATGCTTGTTTACCGACTTAGTAGTATAAAAAAAAACCAGTCACTGTAGGGCGCTGGTATAAATTAAATTACATTATGTTGAGGTGTGGAGCCAACAGTCACCCTATATAATTGGCACTGCTTGTTTATCAATCTAATATGATTAGGTTTTTAAGGAAAAGAGGCTAGAGTCGATTCGGTTCTTTAACCTCTCTTTCAATGGGTATACATAGTTTGAATGGCACATGCGAGTATTATACCTATTTTCGTTCATAATTGAAGTACTTTGAAATTCAACGAATTTTATTTATTACGTAAGCATTTATTTACAACAAATATGTACAAAATACAATCAATATTTACAAAATATAATCTATATATAGAAAATTTCCTCAAGCCTGCCGCTGCTTCCGATTAACGGCAAGGTTCCCAGAAGGCTGGCAGCGTTTCCTCTTTGGATAGCCAAGCTGACGCGTTGGCGGAAAAAGCTCCCCGCCCGCTGGTCTCCGGAGGTCTCGATCAATTTTGAAGACAAGGTGCGAGCAAAACGGCGAGCTTCTGACCCCCATGGTCCCAAGGTCTCGACCGCAAAAGGCATAAAAATATAATTGGGTCCAATCGATGCATATTTTTTGAATTTTGAATTTTCCGCACTGGCCGCCGCTGCTGATTAATTTTATTTTAAATTGACTCAATATAATACTTATTAATTAGGTTGGCTATTGTTATTATTTTTCAATTTAATCCTTCTAATATCCTGCTAATCTTATAAATGGTTGTGTTTTGAAATTTGGCAAGATATACTTTTTATTCGATACCTCTGGAACGCAGGTAAAGTAGCTACATTATCCCCGAGTGTTATAAGCAACTTTTTACGCTGGCAACGCGGGTGAAACCGCAGGGGACAGCTAGTAGGCTATATAATGGAATTTTATCATATGATACTTTTATTCAACGAAAACAGATCCCTGGGCTCTCCCACGGAAGTTACAATCGAAGAATTTTCAGCAGGTTTTTTTTTTTATACAACTTAGTCGGTAAACAAGCATACGGCCCACCTGATAAGCGGTTACCGTAGCCATATGGACGCTTGCAAACACGAAGCATCGCTCACGCGTTACCGACCTTTCCCCCCTCCCCTATGAGCTCTGGCGACCTTACTCACGCGCAGGAACACAACTTTACACAACATAAAGTTATTTGGCTGCGGTATTCTGTAAGGAGGTACTTCCCCAGTCGAGCTGCTCTTTGAGCGAATAAACGCTATGCTCTACCTCTCTCAAAAAGGATATTTCTATTTTCTTACTACATACATCAATTCACTCATTCATATTAATATTATAAGTCACTTAAAGTTCGGATAATATTATCATTAAAATACTGTAAAACTGGTCTAAAACTGGTTTCATGCAAATAATTTTGAATTGTGTGTCAAGAAGATCTCCATAGATTGTTTTATAATACTAAACAAATATTATATCAATGTATTCGCTTATCGCAGATTTTGATTAGGTGATGATTGTAGGGTATTGAACTCTACTCTTTAATATTAGGTACCTACGTATTAAAAAGCTATTAATGATCCGTTTCTTAATGTTTAGACAATTATTTTATTAAAATTATTTTTATCATTATGGTGTTTCATAATTTTATGTCAGAAGTAATTAAACTCTATAAGATAAATAAAAACCGGCAAAGTGCGAGTCAGACTCGCATACGGAGGGTTCCGTACAATATTAACTAACTTTCCTATAAAAAACCTCAAATAAACGTTTCTTGCATGGGGGCCCACTTTAATTTTTAACTTTATTTCTGTTTTATTATAGCGGCCACTGAAATACATATTCTGTGAAAATTTCAGCTGTCTACCTATTACGGTTCATGAGATACAGGCTACAGCCTACTGACAGACAGACGGACGGACGGACGGACAGCGGAGGCTAAGTAATAAGGTCCCGTTGGGCACCCTTTGGGTACGGAACCCTAAAAACTAAGGGCCCGCCTTACCCCTTATAAAATAACACTATAAGAACTTTTTTTTTCAAGCCCAACAAATACAGAGCAAAAGCCAAAAAGAAACACATTTCATTAACATAATTACATATTTTATAGGTTTTAGGCATGGACGTATAAAAAAATCAGGATGTAGTTTCGCCCTATAAACGAGTGAAGCACCAAAAGGAAGCCGGTTTTCTTGTAAATACATGGCCTCACACACACATATACACCATAGGAAGCCGATTGGTTGTCATTCCACATTGAGACATTGACAGTGACAATAAGGCTCAGTATCATTTGTGCCTGCTCGGGCCAGTACTTATTTTTGCCACGCATACGTAGGAAATTTTAGGCTTCAATTCAGTTTCGCTTGACACTCCGTCTTGATTTATTTATATGTCTATGGTTTTAGGATAGCCTTCAAGATATAGAAATCCAATTAAAAATATCTTGTTTCAGATCAGACGCGGTCTCCTGGAGCCTGCAGCACCAGCCGAGATGAACACATAACGATAAGCCAAAGCAACTGAATGTATACTTGTATTGTATACTATCTTATCACTTGAACTCATGCCACTAGTCCTTATCTAACTTATTAATTATAACTATTACTGTGTTTGCAAGGTGATCTGATATATTTTAAACATGTTTATTTAAAAAGTAACTACTATGTTTATTTATTACGTTAAAATTTAAAAACGATTATATGTGCTAAGGACATTCAAAGTCAAAGTCAAAGCCATTTAGTCAATTTAGGCCCTAATAGGGCACTTATCCTCTGGCTTACCGCTCGTGGTGTAGCATGATTAGCCGTTCTTAATCGATCGGCAAAGTTAAGCTACGTCTGTCTTGGTCGGTACTTGGATGGGTGACCGCCTAGTGGTATTTCAAATCGAGCGTTTCCGTGCTTCGGAAGGCACGTTAAGCCGTTGGTCCCGGTTATCACTTAATTATGATAGTCGTTAAGCTAGTTGGATACCTCCTAGGCGGCTTGAAAAATTCCAACAGTAAGTTGGCCACTAGCCTACCTCCACCGATCCGCAGTGGGCACGCGTGGTGAAGTATCTGCCCATTCCCTTTCACTCTGATTTGTGAAAGGAGGCCTATGCTCAGCAGTGGGACATTATAGGCTGATGATGATGATGATGAGGGCTTATGAGTCGGTATTCAATTGAGAAGAACAGGCAAGAAACTCAGCAAGGTTACATTTTTAAATATTTTTTGGACAACCTGACTATATTGGCTATTTTTTCCAAAGTATTTGTTTTTGTTTAACAAAGTAAAATACACAAGCATTGAAAAAAATTAACAACTTACAATCATAACATAATTAATATTAGGACTATTTATGTAAGGACCATGTATGGTATCTTTAAAATATGAATTTATTTGAAGTCAAAATTATTCATGTCATATCTATGATCTTAAATATATAATATATTTGATAGTGTAATATCCAACTTAATTGATAAAGAAGGTATGGGAAACTACTGGGGGGCTAAAAAGGAAGCCCGAACAAAATTGCTACCATACTACCTTTGATTTACGTAGGATCTGCTAAGAATTCGAAAAATGAATTGCATTAGCAATATTGGTTGAGCGGCTTTTTAGCCCCCCTTTAAAATAAATCCATGGTAACAGAATTAAAAGCAAAAATGTATAAATAAGTAAAAACTTTTGGCACCTTATTACAAAACATGGTTTAAAGGAAAACCAGGTTTTAAAATAGCCTCGTCCCTTTTTATTATATGACGTTAGAAAGTGACCAAATGACAGTAAAACCTGGCTTTACTTTAAACCATGTTTTGTAATAAGGGGGTATAAGACTACTTAAAATGGGAGAATATTCATTGATGTTCTTGTAAATCTCTATCATAATGCAAGTAATTGTTTCCATATTTCTATAGCTCCATATTCGATCTATCCTTGATTTTGCGATGGTTGATTGATATTTTACACAAATCGTTTCTAAATGTATATTGCATTGCATTACATTTATTTATTTCTCTCACAATAGATTCAAAATCAATATCAAAAAGTCATTTATTCAGTTTAGGCCCTGGTAAGGCACTTATGAACGTTACATACAGTTGAATTTACCACCGGTTCGAAATACACTTAAACTGAGAAGTGGAAGTTCTTTTCATATTACAGCTTTTTTTCCAAATACTTATACAATATACCATATAATTATTATGCTTATTCATACAATTGTCACATAGCCAGGGGGGAGTCAAGTGCAGAGAGAAGCTACTACAACCATATATTCTTGTCTTCCACATAATGAGCCACCCCATAGTAGGCTTTGTCACTTAACATTTGCTTTATGAAATTTTTGAATTTATTATTATTATAATATATTTACTTCAAGTGGGATTTTATTATAGAATCGAACGCAAATTCCGAGACTTATTTTAAAGACTTGTCTGGGTGTAATTATATATATTAAGTATGTATTTACAAACAAAAAGTAGTACCTATATGCATTATATCAGTTATCTGGTTTCCATAGTACAAGCTCTGCTTAGTTTGGGATCAGACGACCGTGTGTGAGGAATGTCCCCGGATATTTATTTATTTATTATTTATATTTGATCATTTAGACTGATACCGTGACGGTTAGTGATATTATAAGTGTGTATAATTAGTATAAGTCGCTTTGGTTCGAGTGTCATATAGTCATATCTTATGCTTTATTTAATTGACATCAAGATTATTTCAATAATAATTCATTAGCTTTAATATTTATTTACCAACATTATGTAATATTATTATTATCATAATCTGTCAACGTTGGCGGAAATATATACTTTTCTATTAAAACTAAAAGTGTAGACATGTTTAAAACATTTATCAAACAATTTAGCTAAACTGAATTATTTCATACGTGTTAATAAGCGTACCGTAGCACGTAATTATTTATTAAAGACCACCCTTTTCTAACAATTCGTCAGGTGAATTAATTAGTTAAATGGGCAGGTGTAATATTTAATGGGCGGTAAAAACGTACTATGTGAGGTTTTTACTATATTTTTAGTTACTTGATTCTCGAAAGAACTTTGTATATAAATTGTATGAAAGTAAAAATTGCTTACATATCTTATGTAAACATAAGATTATGTATCTATAAATTATGTTGTATTCTTATTTAACCTACCTAACTACGTACCAATATTATTACTATATTAATACTAACAAGTGGGCCTCGTTGTCTCAATAAATAAGATTATTATTATTATTATTATTTTTTTTGTTTCTTTTTTTTCTCAGTTCAAAGAACTGGTAAGAAATGATAATCACGGGCCTAAGCCAAGTGAAGATCATGTGGGGTCTGTTCCTCATTATAGGAACTATGGGGAATATCATTGGGCGGTTGGTTGTGGTTTACTTGTAAAAATTTTCGCACTATCCTGCAAGTATTTAATATGGCTGCTTTTTGTAAATTTATGTATGTGTATTATTATTGTTTATTTATCATAAAACGTAGTCTGTTTCTTAAAAGCGTTGAAATTAATGTTACATTGGAGCAGTTTTAAGCAACCGTAAACGTGTTTGGACGAACTTTTTTTTACTAAAAACTTATTGAAAATTGGACGCTGTCGCCCTTACTGCATGAAACGCTATGTAACTAAAACAGTTAAAGTTGTCACAAAATTATTCATCATATTAGTTGTATAGCGTTCTATAAGTAACTCGCATGTCTTCAGAATCTAATTCTAATTATTGGTCTCTATCAAAATTATTTCTATCTCGCTCTACTCTGTGTATGGAATTCGAAATGTATGGTTGCAACATGCGTCGACAAGTGTTAATTACATAGTCATCCGCATATAAGTAGAGACATAAGTCCTCCACATTGTTTATGACGTTGCGTTGACTTGACACAATAGCACATGAGTAAATATTACAACCAGAGACAAAGCAATATTTTGGTAGGGTTGTCACGTGAGGATTAAAAAATGCTAAGTACAAAATGAAATAGGTACCTATAAGCGTGCGCTACTTATTGAGTTCTTTATAAGCTGGGATTCCCCTTGCATAGTTAGTAGAAAACGGACCGCTAAGAGTACCAAAAAATGCTATTGTAAGTCAACGTTCACTCGTATCAGCCAAAAACACGCTTATTTGTCTGTTTGTCTTTAACTCCCGGCACGATCGTGATTTTCTGTAAATGGTGGCACACGTGCCATTGGGGGCTCCCTTTATACCTACATATCATATTAAGCGATATTAATTATTACCGATACAAAACCTAACCCTTATTCATTAATTCCTTCTGACGTCTCAGATAATCAAAGAAAAATAAACCTTATTGCAATAGAACATGCATTTGTATCATCATACAATTAGCCATCGATTTAACAAGGTAAACTTTATAATAAAGTAAAAACGTCAGGACAAGGCAATAGCATGAGACTCTGTTGTAATATTTACTCATGTACCAATAGTGTTGTATAGTACGGCGACCGCAGCTCGCGTCATGCGATACCATCGCTATTGTCACAACACCATGTTATAAATATCTACTTACTACGTACTTACGTTACTACGAAACATTGCTTTTGTTCCAACTGTACTTGCTACTAAACCGCAATACTAACTGCTACCTGCTACTGCACATGCAACGATATAGGTTTGCAGTCGAATTAAAGACAAAATTTATTACTCTGACAACAATCTTATGAGTCATGAAGAAGTCTTCCATAAAAAAAAACTAAATTAATATAACAACAATAAGTTAAATGTGCAAGGACTAATGCCTAACTTGGGAAACTCTTAAATAATGTCAAATTGATGAATTTGTATGACTAGCTGTCATTTTGAGTAGCTTTAGGAGTCTCCTAAGCGTTAGGCAATCGCATCTCTTAACTGGGTGGTGAAAATAAGCATTACATACTGAGACGATAGAAGATATTTTATGATAAAACAATCTGTGATCTTGACTTTTTCTGATACTCCTTTTTAACCGACTTAAAAAAAGGAGGAGGTTCTCAATTCGGTTGTATGTTTTTTTTTTATGTTTGTTACCTCCCAACTCCGTCATTTATTAACCTATTTGAAGTCGGTTAATAAATGACGGAGTGTCTTTGAAGTCGGTTTCAGTTTTTTGTAAAACAGTCCAATTATTTAAACTCAGGTCAGATGTCATTTTCAAACACCAAGAGGGTGAGTAATTTAGTCATATAGTCTGAAGACAAAGGTCTTCAATTAGTGCGTGTTACCAGTGATGATATACGGGACAGAGAAGTGATCTTTTACTGCTGCAGGCCTCATAAATAAGCTCAGTCACTCAGCGAGCTATGGAATTTCTCTATGTGACAGGGTCCGAAATGAGGACATTCGCATGAGAACGAAAACGATGGACATAGCTCGTAGAGTTAGTAAGCTGAAGTGGCAATGGGCGGACCACATCGCTCGAAGAGCCGATAACCGCTGGGGAAGAAAGGTTCTCGAGTGGCGACCACGTACTGGCAACCGTTCGAAGTGGAAGTCAATGGGGGAGGCCTATGTTGAGCAGTGGACATCCATAGGCTGATATGATGATGCTGATGTCCTAAACACATAAATAACAAAATCATTGAAATTAATCAATGGTGTGGAAGTCAATCCAGCAAGCGAGGTGGCACAATGAGACCACTCAACACAACAGTACGTCGGTTATTGATTGCGACAATAGTTCATTACGTCAAGTGTGCATCTAAACAGAGTAATTTGGTTCCGTGCCGGAGGGCCGTGATTAATGTACGGGTCCCGCCGGTGTGGGGTTGCCAGTGTCACTACTAAATAATATTGGTAGGATAATAAGAATAAATTAATATCATGGAAATTAGGTTCGTAGGTTTAAAATAGCATGAGCTAGATAGATAGGAGGTTACATAGACCTTAATTGCCTCGCCAGAGATCGGGCGGTCCATTCCAGGTCAAACAACTTACACGTAAATATCTATACTACTAATTATAATCTCTCTATCCTACAATCGTGATGTAATTTGGTACGCGGGGAGATTCTAACCTGAAATAATAGTATAGTAAGTATACCTATGTAATATTAATATTTCACCCGCGTTTCAGGGATAAAACTCGGCCGTGAGTTTAAACAAACAACCAATAAAAAGCTCTTCAGCTTTATTATAAGTGTTAGTATAGAAATCAGTTATTTGGTTTGTATGGTACGAGCTCTGCTTAGATTTGTATCAGCCATGCCCATGTGTGAATAATATCCAGGATATTATATTATCACTTCGACCGTTATGCCCATACTCTTTCTGATCTTCGACTTAATGGTCAGCATCAGCTAACCTTTGTAAAGCCACTAAACTAATTGTACCTTTACAAAGACAAGAAATCCCACACAAAATCTACCATAAAAAAATACAACAAAGTTTTCCTACCAATTCCTATTCAAATGCATCTGGCAACAATACCCATGTCTGAGCACATTATAAGGGGTTTCGTCAGCAGAGGGGCGGAAGGGGCAGGGGACAGGGGGCGCGGGGCAGGCCGCTAATCTCTGCCGGTGACAGAGTGCGACACGAGGGTCGGAGTATGAGTACAGTACAATTGCACCGACTGATCCCAGCTCTTGTGGGGAGCCCGCTCGCTAATCCAAGCGATTATTATTTGGCAATTTTTCAAACAAGCAAATTGTATATTAACGTACATGGTTATGCTTTTTTGGGTGCGATTGCAGTAGCAATTTTAATAATGCTTTTTTAACTCCACTTCAGAGACTTATTGAACAGAATTTTAGTACTAGAATAAGTGAAACAATTCCATACAGAAAACTGTTAGTAGGTAATAAAAATTGTATGAAATCTGTCCCAATAATCAGATCATTGCATTTCAGCATGAAATTGTAGCCCGACGTAAAATTAGGTTAATGCTGTTGTAAACTTTTGGGCTTAATATCGTTAAAGGTTTCTTACAAAAGGGGGTCGTCTCAATGGATACTATGTCAAGGGAGGTTGAATACCCCTTTGATGTAATGTAACACATGTTTAGAGCATGTTCATTGATTCATTAACTAGATACTTCATTATATGAAGTTGTAAGCTTATAATAAATTGTCGAGGAAAATATGAGAAGCATAATACATACAGATTTCTTTTAGATAGTCTAATAGACATAACACGGATGGAGCGCTTTTAGTATATCAGAAAAACTTAACCATTAATTTTAAGTAAATAAAAATTCGCCTATCGCCTCATAAAGATAAAGCCTACTTTCCAGTGCCCCAGTGTTTCATACGGCAATTCCGAAGGACTACTAAACGGACTTGTTCAAGTTGCCATCGACTTCGCTTACATTTCCCAACTAAATTACCAAAGTTATGATACGGAACCCCTCCTTTACGGAATCGTTTTTAAAGCTATAAATTGTGGTGACGTCGCAGGCCTCCATCTCGGGTTGCGTGTTTAGCGAGCGCCTAATTGGGCCCGCCGCGCGCCAGCCGGGCCCGCCCGCGCCACTGCACGGTACAGTATAGTTCGCGGAGCCGCAAGATACGGCCCGGGCCTGCCTTACCTCGGCTATAATATAACATAACCCACACGGAATCATTTTATAATCATTTCAAAATTGCAAAATCAAAAGGACCCTTGGAAATTGGAAAGGACGAAATCCAGAAATGAAACATTTCAACAGCGAATGAAGAATTGATATCAAAACAGATTGTGCGGGGGTAAAATGAAATCCCAAATGAAGATTTGGAATTAAAACCGTTAATAGAAAGGGGAGAAAATTCAGCGGCCCGTGAAACTTCGAGATGAAACTCTCACGTCTGTATCATAGAATAATGCAACGTAGTTTGTTCGCACTAGTTACACACGTGTGGGTGCTGCGTGAGGATGTGTGCGTTTGATTATAAACAATTTATTGGCTGTCATGTGTCAGGGAAAGAAACGATTAATTGCTTTAATTATTTGCGTTTATTCAAAACCGTATGTTTAGAGCTAAGAAACTAATAGTGAACTTGCAGAACTTAACTAATGTTCTTCACATGAAAAACAATTTAAATATAGTAAAGGGAAAATAATATCACATTATGGGTCTTTAGTCATTATGGCCCACTTCCCAATGTCCCGCAGGGTAATTCACACAATAATTGCAAATTTTAGATATTTAAAAATTTGATTTAGGAGATAAACCCTAGTAAAAAACAAATGCTATGAAATACATTCAAACAGAAAATACATAAAGTAATAGCCCGACTGCGACAAGGGTAAAAAGAGTAATGATATTAGATATTTCTATATTCATTTTATATTTTTTTATACCACTAAGTTTGCAAACAAGCATACGGCCCGCCTGATGGTAAGCGGTTACCGTAGTCTATGGACGCTTACAAAATGAGGGGTCTCCCTAGCGCGTTGCCGAACATACAGAAATCTTTTCACACCATTTTTTTGAAGAACCTCATGCTGTTCTCCATTGGGAAAACCACGGCGGGGAGCTCATTCCACAATCTGAGCGTCCGCGGAAGGAAGCTCCTTTGAGCTCGCACGGTTCGAAACCGTTTTGGTTACAATGTTTGAGGATGGACTCCCCATCGATAGCGAGAGTTGCGATGGTGGTTTTTGACGGGCCAGTTGGCGCGGTTGGCTAAGATTCAACCTACCGTGCTGTGCCGCTAATCGATAGCAGCGGTAGACTCGATGTTTTTTATATATACCTACTATATACCTAGGTAGATTGTATATTTTATGAAGTAGGTATTTCATCCGATTTCATTGGATTCAGCAGCTGAGAGAACCATGAATTCAGACAAGGCAAATATTAAGTTAAAGTACCAGGATTGGATAAGTTTGAAGTAGTGATCATATTCATGGATTTTATTGCACAGTCCTCCATATATGCTCATGTAGAACCCATTGAATTTATTGATGAGGGTGTTGAAAATCGTCCTCAGCAAGCCAGGCTCTTCAGACAAGCCGTAAAGTGAGATAAGAATGCATTCATTGTTTATGGCTTTTAAATAAAATACATAATAACTTGAAACTGTTTTATTGTATAGTACATAAAAATCAGGCCGAGTATGTCTATTCGGTGAATATTCGCGAGCATCTCCCGCGTGAAGCGTGTCCGTGAGGTTGTGCAGCTCCTGCCAAGTACGCTCCAGCTCTGCAATCTTCCTTTTCTCAATTGAGACCGCACAACAGGTTAAATTAGCAGGAGTATGTGTTGTCAGTGTACTCCTTCCTCCTCCATCCTCGACGACATACGCAGTAATTTTCTTTTATCAGGGTCTGGAAATATCAATTCCAATTTCACAACGATTCACAACTATATAGCTACTTACAAAAACTCTACTTTCCATTATTTTAATATGATAAAAGAGTGTTTGTTTGTCTGTCCATCCTTCATTTTGTAATGGATTATGTATATTTTTTATCTGTTTTAAGTAAAGTATTTTTGGTTATGACACCAAATCATTCTGTAAGTACCATTCATCACTAAATGTTGAATCCACCTTTCACCACTGCTTTGTCGATTATTTTATGGTTCCAAGACTATTTGGATGGACCGTGATGTCTGTCCACATATGATTGTAACGGGCTCCCATTCACACTCATAATCAGTCCTCTAGTAAGTTCTGGATGCTCCTGCTCTGCATAAGCTGCTAGAGCATCTCGATCTTTTCATGAGTCAACAGCATACATATATCCTGAAAGTAGAGTCTGTTTAATGTAAATACCGTAACGTATACCTATTACAATTAACGTTTTGAAAACGACCAGGATTCATTTATATCACAGAAATCGGAATAAAGTTTAATAGGTACTCACCAATTTAGATAAACTTGTATTCTAATAATAAATATGTAATTGCAACGCCCATCCAAGCAGTGACATTGACATACAAGTTTTTTTTAAGTGTAGTATATGATGTGTAGTAGTGTGTGTATTTTATTTCAAATTATGTAGTATAAAAAAGAGGATTTACGCCTTAAGGGTCAGTTCACACCGAGACGGGATACAACGACACGCGACACTATGAGACGCGGCGCGCAATTTTTAAGATAGCGATACAATGATGCGGATTCTGTTGTAAATCGCACTAAACTAATTATAATCACATCACATCTCTTTCTTACAAACATTATTGAAAAAGGATAGAACATATTTAAAGCTGTCAAATTAGTCTTTTCCGTTTGAATTTACGGGCTAATAGACGTTTCTTACATACATCCTTTCTTATGTTCTTTGTTAGAAATAGATATAGTGAGACTAAATTAGTTTAGTTGTAAACAACAGAATCGGCACCATATAACATAATCTATATTGACTAACTGACCGTTATACGTGTCGCATATTTTTTGGTCATACATTATTATTATATAGATTACATAAAACAATATTAATAAAATGTATTCGTCCATATTATACGACATAAGGATACTCTAGGACGTAACGTATCCTAATGTGAAATATACTTTGTCTAGGTGCGGTGCGGTCCCAGCATTAAAACTCTATTGAAGAAGGGTTTACCATTTATATCAAATAAAACAGGCTGATAATAATGGCGTTATGAAAAAAAATATTGTCACTTATTGACATCTCATATTGTCAACATAATGATATGTTCACTGATGTATCAATCTATATAGACGTACCGTCAGCGTGCCTTTAAAAGATAACAATAGTTTTATAAGTTAGTTGCGTGTTTATAAATAAGATTGAGGGTAAACTTGTATGAAGCAAGTTTCCTACCCTCTCTTTTCTAGACGTTTATGTGATATGTGTCGAATCTGCCGAGAGGTCTCTCACTGAAGATCATTGGCTGAGGACGATGTCGTGCGTGCACCGACTTGTGTTTTTCAAAATTACTCCAATCCTTTGCCGTGTAACTGTAAACAAAGACTATTCTTGTGTGTTTCGCATAAACCAGTTTAAGGTTTGCTCAAAAACGTGGATCCACGAAAGACGAGAAAGACGAGAGAGAAGCGAGAAGAGTAAGTAGGTACTATAGTCTATTTCACATAGGGTGAGTCGTGACAGTTCAAGGTTTTTTACCAATATCTAACGAAATTACATGTGATTACTCTGAAATAGTACACAAACATGAAACCTCGCTGTATCATAGTAGATCATAGTATTCTTTTATTATATCGAAATAAACATTTACATTAAAAATCGAATTAAATTAATAGTTCATTGGAATGCAATTATAATAGCAGACTTAGCCCCCTGGTGGTAAGCGGTTACCTCAGCTCTATGGACGCTTGTGATGCCATGAAAATCAATCATTAAGCTTGCTACACTCTCCGATGATAGAATAATAATTTGTAATTCAACTCGACACTGGCAAAAATAAGTCGGAACTTGTCTTTTTTTGTGTCTATTTTTCACTGCAGTCTCACAATGGTAAGTGGTAATGTGGCCGAAGGTGGTAAGCTCACAAAGCCTAGATGGAAATTGCTCTCAAGTGCAGCTATCGGAACACGTCGATAGGTGCTTGGCGACAGATTTTCAGTTTGAGGGTGGTAGCCAGTCTGGTTACTGGTAACAAAGTATCCTACCCCCATCGTGAGGATACCATAGCGGTTTCCTCACGATGTTTTCCTTCACCGAAAGCTCAGACTCATTATAGGATTCGAACCTGGGACCTTCGCCTCGGCATCCGACGTCACTACCAATGAACTATCATCGCCTTGAATTTTGGTAATTCATCGTGCAGATAACCTTCCAAGCTCATGGATGTTCATGCAATGAGTCATTGTCATAGACACACACAGGAGTCTCCATGTCCATGAACGGAAATCTGTCTACAGAAGGCCACAAATTCAGTATGATGAGCTTACGGAAGAAGGTTCTCATTCGTCAGGAGTCAGCAGAATTCCTCTAAATATATCCTGGCTAGTGAGGATTGCTATGAGCTGTTAGATGACGAGTTGGGAGCAGGAGTTTTTTTTTGCAGTTGACATTGAATATATATATTTTTTATATGCGCGCGAATGATGCCCCGGCCCGGGTATCACCCCGAGTGTCCATAGTGCTAAGGTAACCGCTTACCACCAGATTAATGTAACTTGAATATATATTTTATATGCGCGCGAATGATGCCCCGGCTATCACAAGTATCCATATTGCTAAGGTAACCGCTTACCACCAGTTGTGTGAAAAAAAAACATTTCTATTTTTCATTTTCCATGTGAAATAATTATTTATTATTTCTATCATAACACTTTTCCACTCATCTTTACCAAAAATAGGATAGTGTTTTGTTTGTTTTGACAGCGGGCCATAATGACTAATGCAAAATTTGAAAATAAAATAGAATAGGCGCTATGGCCCGCGGGCCATTCGCGAGTGGGACATAATGACTAAAGACCCCACATTATGTAAACATGGAATTATCAGTTATTTTATTTGTAATCAGTTGTTTTATTTGTTATGCGAATGGAGGAAATGATTCGTTCGTTTATTTTACCCCAAATAATGAATGATTGACGGTAAAATGAGTTTCACAGCCATTGAAATCGTTTATTGGCAATCAACAAATGATTTTCGATACATTTATATAAGGTACAAATAATTACGTAAGAGTTTTGTTTGATTAATGAAAGAGAAAGCGATTGATAACATGAATGGAGTGAAAATTTACCTATTTGTGTTACCTATTATATGTACTCGACAGGTTGTCTATAGAGCGGACGTGGACGTTTATGAATGAGATGACACGACCACATTTAATAATTTATCTTTTATAATTTGTCAGCTTGAATATATTGCTTAAAGCAGCTTCTAGTGCCTTCTAGCGATTTTGTCGTTTGCTACAAAGTTACTAAAAAAAAAACATTTCAAAACGCACTAAGGCTCTACGGACACTTGGCACGTAGATAGATCCCTTGGAAAACCATCGAAAGCTAATACATAGACATATAAAAAAAACAAGACCGATTGTCACCGTATAAGAACGGTACATATAGATATATGTCGTGGTATAAGATAGTCAAGCAAAAAATTTCCTTCGTGTGCGTGAGTAAAATCAGTACTGGCCCAAGCAGGCGCAAATAGTACTGAGCCTTATTGTCACTGACAACGTCTCAATACGGAATGACAACCGATCGGCTTCCTATGGTCTATATGTGTGTGTGAGACCATGTATTTACAAGAACGCCGGCTTCCTATTACTTGCGTCACTTAAGAACACAGACCATTCCGTCTTTTATTTTTGGTTGGTCTGAGAGCTAAACTTTATAAAGAGCTACGTGTTCTTGTTTACAGTTTGTCTATGTTTGACACATGGATAGATATTGCTTGTCGTATAAGTCCTCTTATACTTTGAGGACTTCACTTCTTCCAAAGCGCAATACATTCCTCTTTTCCTTGATACAACATTTATCAACACCAAACGGGCCTCAACATGTTTCACAACTCATAACACAATGTTCACGCTGCCGGAAACAAAATATTACCCAAAAAATCGAGAGCTTAAGACGGGAAAAATGTGTTAGAATAATTCATACAGGTTTAAAAACACGATCCCGCGGGAATGGTTAGGGGTGTTCTACAAAATGATGGCGCTACTGCCGCTGGCGGGTGGCGTACGCATTGGGATACTTGTTGTGCTGAAGTCAAGTGGTTGTGGTAGTTGGTAATGTAACGTAGATTAATTAAGATTTTTAGGGATGTGTTCGAGAGAGTTGGTCAACTTTGAGGCTGAAGCTGTTAAGCTAACAATACATAGAAGAGAACTGGGGGGGCTAAAAAGGCTGCTCAAAGGGGATCAGATATTGCTGAAAAACATTGATAGGTGCTTGGCGACACATTTTCAACTTGAGGGTAGGTACTAATTACCTATTACTATTTTTGAGAGAGGGAGAGCATAGCGTTTATTCGCTCAAAGAGCAGCTCGACAGGGGAAGTACCTCCACCTTACAGAATACCGCAGCCAAATAACTTTATGTTGTGTAAAGTTGTATTCCTGCGCGTGAGTAAGGTCGCCAGAGCTCATAGGGGAGGGGGGAAAGGTCGGTAACGCGTGAGCGATGCTTCGTGTTGCTAGCGTCCATATGGCAACGGTAACCGCTTACCATCAGGTGAGCCGTATGCTTGTTTACCGACTAAGTTGTATAAAAAAAAATGCAATACATGCAATAAATATAGTAGGATAAAATTGACAAGCCAATAATGTAACACGCTTTCAATATTTCCCGTGCGTGCCCCAATACGTACAGGCCCCGTCAAGCCCCACCCGCGGGGCTCATCGCAAAGCTAATGCGAGTTTTAATTATGTACGTAGTACAACGGATGTAGCAAGCCTCAGCCGCATTAATATGTAAATATTCTATTTTGATACGCAGTGGAGCGCTGGCGGGGTCCGCGCGGCGCTTCCGCTCTGTCCCTCACACGTCGGCGGTCAGGCGGGCTCAATTCCCGACTACCCTCATTTAAAATTTTCAAAGTTTATTCAAAAAGCATACATTTTATTATTAACGAGACCTTCCGCCCTTTCTTACAGTTCCTGGTTTGAATTTGGAGCCGGAGGGTCAATACATGAATAAAGTTTCTTAGATAAATACTCTCTATATCGTCTCACGTATATAAAATCTTGCCGTTAAAAATGATTATGAGAAATAAACAAAACAAAGGTTCGCGTGCTGGCAACTACCAAGCAAAGACAAATACATAACATTAACTACATTTCATTTTGTAATCGGTTTACCGAGCGCCTACTCTTGGTTAGCTATAACAAATTGACAAACTCGAAAAGGTTGACATAATATTTGAACTCAGTTCCATTTAATATTAATAGACTTGAACATTCCATTGTATGTAAAATATTTTTAAGAATGTCCTATTTCACTCGTTCTGAATTGATATAATAATCGAAACTAAATGATAATAAATATGGGCCAACATTTGATAGACTTCAAAATATCATTTCTTTCACATAACTCGCTGATAACTCGCACGTGCACATCGACAACCTATAGTAGAACAATACTAAAAATAGTTTCGTCAAAGCAAATAAATATGAGCATCGTTGTTAAACAATAATTCATATTGTTCATTAATTCAGTTAGTTGCGTTACGTGGCTGATATTTACGGGTCACAGTGGAGGAAGTCGGCGCGGGCGGTGCCTGCGATGCCGCCCGTCATGCAATGGGTACATTTAGTCAAAAATACATATAATTCAATTCACAGAAATGGTTAAACTTTCAACTCCGTACACGATACTTTTCAACAATAAGCTCGGCTTTTATGATCCTTTTTAGAGTTCCGTAGTCAAATATAATAAATATAAATTCCTATAGTTCGGTCATTTGTAATCTGTCTGTATGTCACAAGCATTTTTGGTACTGGGATGAGATGACGATTAACTTTGCGATCGAAATTTCATCTTCGAATTAAAAATACTACGGAACCCAACTGTAAGCATGGTATATAACCTGAATAGTAATTCGTTAGAAGCTAACATCGAAGTTGTTACTGAATTAGGATCTATTTATAAAAGCTCCAATTTATGAGACATTAAAAAAGTGTATGAGCAAATTACCTGCGATTGGAAAACATGCGATGTTTAGGGTTAGGTACCTAGTATAGACCCTCGTGTTCTGCTATTATACGTTGACTCACATCTGAAACACTTCTCCAGATTCTAACCAAAATTTGGATCAACCTGGAAATACAAGAAAAATCAATGAATAAGTGGGATTCAGTACTTCTTTCAGTACTCGGATTTTTTGATAATCTAACTGACGACCTATGTAGAATTAATATTTTTTTACCTAGGAATCATTATCCCTATTGGCGAAAGCAAATTACAAGAAGTAAAGTTGGCGAGATCTAATAGGCCCGTTATGACAGCACAGGTACATCAATGTGTCAAAAAGAGACAAACATATTACGACAAGAAGAGACACCCTCTTGTCAAAACGGGCCTCTTAGATCTGACGGGTACATTTTTGCTGAAGTGCAGTAAAGCCACCGCCATAATGAACCTATGCCTCCTTATTGTTTAACTCAAATCGCGATTCCATCGAGTGACAGTGGTTGATGTCTTATTATTAATGACATAAAGTCCTATTTACTTAAGCACTGATTAAAAGTGCCATCACATATATTATTCCATTTCAGCCGACTTGAGCAACTTAGTCTTTTAGCGCCACCTAGTGGCAAAAAAATAATTTAAAGAGATGTTTGCCATCTGGCGGCGAGTAGCGAAACTAATAAGAAACTTTACTAAAGAGGTCGCTTCTGTATTCTGTTTCACCAAGTCACTGAAAGTATCAAGATATATCAACGGATGGCGCTGAATATATCAAAACTATTTATATGATGCTATGCGCCATGAAGCGCTCGTGGTGTAGCATGATTAGCCGTTCTTAATCGATCGGCAAAGTTAAGCTACGTCTGTCTTGGTCGGTACCTGGATGGGTGACCGCCTAGTGGTATTTCAAATCGAGCGTTTCCGTGCTTCGGAAGGCACGTAAAGCCGTTGGTCCCGGTTATCACTTAATTGTGTTAGTCGTTAAGCTAGTTGGATGCCTCCTAGGCGGCTTGAAAAATTCCAACAGTAGGTTGACCACTAGCCTACCTCCACCGATCCGCAGTGGGCACGCGTGCCCATTCCCTTTCACCCTGATTTGTGAAAGGAGGCCTGTGCTCAGCAGTGGGACATTATAGGCTGATGATGATGATGATGATGCGCCATTATGCGCCTAACTACTCTTCCTGAACTTACATATATGGACTCACGGGTGATGGAAAACATATTGTAAGGAAACTTGGCTGGCTATTATTAAACAACTATCTTAATTATCTTGACAAGCGAACTACCCATTTTACCTTGGATAAGACACACTTTGAAGACATCAATATCATACTATCTACACCTAGTAATAAAAGGTACCAAAATCGTTCTATGAAATCAAATTTGTCTCTACATTACACAAGGGTCAATAGTCGATGAAACACAACTAGCTTTATTTCACATTGAAAGAACTGTCGGCCGATAGAAACGGCGACGTAGGCAAAAAACAATAAAACCTTTTATTTGCAACAGTTTTGCATTCGATTGTAAGACATGCGAGGAGCCAGACCGCATAGATCTAACAATCATATAGACATTCCTTGACTATGATAAATCAAAACTTTGTTTTAACTTTAATAAAAGAGTATACAATAATTGATTTATAATCAGTCCTAGATAAGAATAGTTCTCAGTTTTAGGCGATAAAACAAAAAGAGTAAGTGAGCTTAATATGAAACTCAAAACTCGTTTATTCATATCAGGCCATGGTAAAGCACTAATGATCTTGAATGCACTCAAACTGAGAAAACTCCAGCACTAAACTCAACGATGCATATAGAAGCCATTGACTAAATAGCTGGTTAGTATCGAAATTCCCATAGAGATCACAAACAAGTCCATCCACTTCTTATTAGTCAGCAGGTTGACTAGCCTGCTGCGACTCCTAACAACACACTTAGAGCAACGCTGCATCAACAATGCCTGAGCAATTCGCCTCTACACCCCTCCCTAACAATCCAAAGCACCCCTTGGCATGCCGCTTCTACTCCACACATGTGTATATATCCCACACGAGCTCGGCAAGCGCCTCACCTCGCGAGTCACACCATACGTTGGTCGGCTGTCGCGGTGGAGTCTCGCGATGGCGCTAACGAGCGCGGTCGCTAACGCGGCTGCCGCCGCTGCCGCGGCCGGCGCAGGCAAGAAAGCTGCACAGGTGCAGCTGCAGGCCGAGATCAACACTGATGATGAATGGAACAAGTTTCTGCTTAGAGATGGACTGCTGGGTAAGTTTTGGTACCGATTGAGGTTGACCCAAACATAGCTAATGAGATTTTCATTGATCACAAAGCCTCAGATTATAGGGAATCTGAGGACAAAGTGTAACTACCGCAGAAGTTATTAAGTATTATTTAACTTATACCAGCCAGGCCCCCTTCGAAAAAATCCTAGACACGCCAATGTTGTTTTAGTCGACGGATATCGCTTAATCTATTCTTAAGCTATTCGAGAGCATCTAAATAGTACAGAAATAAATCAGGTACATCTCGACATCCAGTAGCACGCAGTAGCTCCAACTTACATTTCAAAAATGTTAATTATATTTATCAGTTGTGGATGTATACTCGGAGTGGTGCGGCCCGTGCATTGGCATGGTGGGCAATCTCAAGAAGATCAAGGTGGAGCTAGGTGGAGACAACTTGCATCTCGCTGTGGTGAGCGCCTCAATTTATATATTTTTGACTTAGAATCTTCGTGAAAATTTGGTTAGAGTATTACGGAGCAAGACCCCAGGTAGATTTCGATGTTTGAACTAGTTTGATGGCATGGATGGCATTGCTTAGTGGACCGAGGACCTGAACAACTTGCACCGAGATTTGGATTTGAGTGGAGGACCAGTGGGGGATATGCTTGGGGACCCCAATGCTGATAAAGACTGTCGGGATTACTCGGGATACGTTTTTTGGGATGATAATTTCTGATGATAACTTCTTGGAAAACTAAAAATAGGTACAATACCATTTTATCAGAACATTAATATACTTATTTATACTTCTAGGCAAAATCAG
This sequence comes from Achlya flavicornis, assembly GCA_947623365.1. Taxonomy (NCBI): domain Eukaryota; kingdom Metazoa; phylum Arthropoda; class Insecta; order Lepidoptera; family Drepanidae; genus Achlya; species Achlya flavicornis. Next base: position 18,919,455 of record OX392468.1, read on the forward strand.
ACACGATCGAATGCCTCAAGCGATTCAGAAAACGAAGCGAACCAACTTGGATGTTCATGTCGGTATGTTTACATCTTTTTAAACTTAGATACACGTGCCATCGAAAAAACAACTCTGTTGCAAAAGCTTTTGGGTAAAGTCTCTGTCACTTACGCTTCTTCAAAACCGTATATGTCTGGCTATCATATGTAGAAGAATGAGTAGTGATTTGTGGCGGAATGGCACGGGTGTGGACGATATCGATCAAACGAATAGAAAAATTATAGTAAAAGTTTGTTGGCACGTCGACCAGTGCCGAAACTTTCAAGTTTATTTAAAGAATTCTAAGGTTAAAAATGTATGCTACTGTGTGTAACTTTGTGCGACACTTATTTAGATAAAAAAAATATGCATCAATAGGATTTTTTTAATGTATCAAATTAATTTTATTTATTTTATATACAGAAAGGTCAACTGTTAAACGTAGTGTTCGGTGCGGATGCACCTCGCATCACTCGCACTATAGAACAGGAACTTCGTAATGAAGTCTTGAGGAAGAAGGGAGAGCTAGAGCGACCCAACAGGGCGCCACATGAACTCACACCTCCAGAACAGGTATAGGACCGCTTCATTATCACGTCATAGCTCTAATGAACCGACGCTATTGAAGGGTGAAACACATCCCTCGCTACGCATTTCTGGTGGGTACTCAGCCTAAGTGTAATATCGAATACTGGATCCAAAGATAGAAACTATTTTAAGGGATAAGGTCACCTTACATGTGGTGAAACAATAAAAAGGTTTCTATGTATTTATCTGGAAAGGATTGACCTAACGCTTTATAAGAAAATATGAAAGCTCTAACAGACAGTTATATTTCAGGAAGTAGCAACAGCACAAGAAAAGCTTCAACAAGAGCGTCGAGTGAAAGAGGAGGCGGCAGTAGAGGCAGCTCGATTAGCTCGTCGAGAAACGAGAGCGAAGCGAATAGAGTCGCACTTCGTAGACGTGTGTCCAGCGCTCATACTGCCGCACGCACAGAAACATTTGAGGAAGGTCTCGGATGCACTTGAGCCCTTTGGTTAGTCAGATACGATTACTTCAACCCCAATGAACCATATAAAGTAGAATCGTTCATATCGCTAAAAAGTATCCGAGCTCATCACGCTGACTTAACTTGATAAGAAATCCAACGTTATTTCTGCTTTTCCAGGAGTAATAGTAGCAGACAAATGTCCAATAGTAGTTGGAAAAGATGGTGCCAAGATCTTGGGCATTGAAGAACCTGAGTTAGCCACCGAGGCAGCAGTAGCAGCTGTAGCCGAGAGACCTTCTCTTGCTTTGCTCTTGAAGAAGATGCCTGACAAGGAAGGAGATGTTATCGGTACTCACATTCCTTAAATTGGCTTCATGATCTCTTAACTGTCAGAATCAACAACGATAGGTAGATCTACAGGACCTTAGCGATAGTAATTTGATTTTTACTAGGTAGACTTCTCAATACTATTTCATATTTCAGAATTATCTCGTCGAGCTTTATACGGAGAAGAGACTGAAGATGATGCGCCTCCCAAGAAAATGCCGGTGGATGAGCTCCGCGCCGACTCCTTACCGGGGATATTCGTACCGGCTGACAGGCATCAAAGGGCTGCCGTGTTAGACGTTTTGTTTCCAAAGGTAAGCAAACAAATGAAGCCACGTAATACGACGTATACGTAAAACGTTAGATAACAGACAGGCTATGAAAAATTATTATAATAAGAGCGATTATAACCCAGATTTAAGAAGACTTTACGTACCTAATCTCATAGCAATTTAAAGTAAAGGAGTCACAGATCGCAATAAGATGGAAGTGTAGTGATGGACTGAATACCTGCGAAACGTGACAAGTGGCGAAAAAATATGGGAAGTGGAAGAGCAGAATATGCGATATATCAAAGGCGATGATAGCACAGTAGTAGTGACGTCGGAGACGAAGGTCCCGGGTTCGAATCCTACAATGAGCTTGAGCTTTCGGTGAAGGAAAACATCGTGAGGAAACCACAGCACGGTGGTAGGGTACTTTGTAGTACCCACCTGGCTGGCTACCACCCTCAAGTTGAAAATCTATCGCCAAGCACCTATCGGTGTGTTCCGACAGCTGCACTTGAGAGCCAGTTCCTTTGTGTATGCTTACCATCTTAGGCCACATCATCACTACAATGGTGAGATTGCGGTAAAGCAAAGTGTGGTAGTATTGGAAAAGGCCTATGTGGTCGTCTATAGTGGCAGGCGATAAGAGAATGAAAAAAGTGGAAACAGTTAGATGGAAAATCAACTTCAAAATGTTTCTCAAATCATTCACATCCCAGCTCATTCAAAATAATAATCGATTTAATGTTTAATGTCCTCAGATGGTAGGGTCAGTAATCGAGCCCCCCGTCCCACCGGAGCCGCCACACATCTGCATCGTCCTCGGCGCGTGGCAGCGGCGGGCCGTGCTCGATGCCCTCGCCGCACCTAAACTTGCCTCGAGGATACTACGCTACGGATTCTTTGCTGACACTAATGTGAAAGAACCAAAGCTGCTCTGCAAGACTATTGACCAATATGAGCAGAGGTTGGAAAGAGATTAGTAAGTTGTTTATTGTTAATAGATGAATTATTAAGTAATTTTAAAAGAAAAATAATAGTATATGTTCTAAGCCAGGGCTTCCCAAACTGTGCGTCGCGACGCCCTGGTATTATCCCAAGAGCGTGGTGACGCGATCTAAATAGGTTGGCTGTCTGGGTCGATGCGACCGAGTCGAGTGAGCTCCATGCTCTCAAAGTATATACTGTAGTCGCATTGTGATGCGGCGGGAGCGAGCTGCTAGTGCTTTTTCTTTTTCAATAAATTAGATGCTATTTGGAGTCTTTCTGACAAATTGTTATTAGGCTAGAACTACAACTAGTAGTATAGCAAGAAGTTCAGGGCGTCGCAAAAATATGGCAACTTTCCAAGGGCGTCACAGTTAAAATAAGTTTGGGAAGCCCTGTTCTAATCCATTTAATCTTTCATCCGCAGCTGCGAAACAATAGTCATTATGATAGCAGTGGGATTAGCGGACCCAGCTCTAGCGGAACCAGGCGAAGAAGTCCCCAATAGTCCACCAGAGGAGCTCATGACTTTGGGCCCGCTGCACGTGAGCGAAGACGCGGTTATCGGCAGCGAAGAGTGCGCGCGGTTCTTCCCGCCTGGGTATAATGCGCCTGAACGTAAGGCGAAGACGAAGGCTAAGAAGAAGAAGAAGGTAAGAAATAGCGGCATGCAATAATCGGCATTTCAAATCTTAAATTCCCGTCAAATGACTCTCTCTAAAGGACAATTTTCAACAATAGCACAATTTTTAGGACCCAGTTTTTTTGCTCTACGAGAATATACAGCAGTGGATATCCCCAAATTAAATCCGTTTTCAAATTGCAGAAGCGTCACGAAAAAGACGAGGTAGAGGACACGAGCATCGAGGTACAACAAAGCACTGACAACCCTGATGCCGAAGCCAACGGCGAGGGTGATGGTGATGAGACCGGAGACGGCGAAGGTGATGAGAACGGAGACGGGGATGATGAGGGGGACGAAGGCGAAGATCAGCATGCGGATAAAGCTACGTCACCACCGCCGCTTACGCCACATTAGGAATTTGTCACTTATATTTTGACGCTGACGATATAACTGTTTTTTTTTTATTGGTTATGTTTGACCACATTCACAAAGAGGTATGTGAGGCAAAATGTTATAGCAAGACTAAAACACACCGGAAGGAGCTTAGCGACAGATTAAGAGTGGCAACGAGACAGGCAACAACTACAAAGTACCCTACCGCCTTGCTATGATTCCCTCACGCTGTTTTCCTTCACAGAAAGTTCATGCTCATCGTAGGATTCGAACTTACGGCGACCTTTGCCGTCGTATAACTGTCCATCTCTCAGTGTGTCTGCCTATCAGTCAGAATTCACTGTCGCCCTAATGGTAGACTTCCGAGGCTCGCGGCCGTAGCGACAGACGCGCGCTGCTGACGCGCGCGGCCATGCGCGGCTATAGTCATCATATGAAAATGTATGACACCGCTTCCGAACCCCACGGCTGTAGGGTCAGTCGTTAATCGTTAGCCGAGCGCGGCCGTTCCATGACGTGTCTTGTATTGTCGCGAGCCGGGCGGAAACAAGATGTCTGGGAAGAACTTTACGAGATGATGCACAATCAATCAATTTGATTGCTCAGAAACCTTTTTATATCTTCGTAAATTATAGATAGTACAACATTGAACTGTTTCTTATTTTAATCGGCAAAACTTCCGAAACTTTTCCTCATCAGATTTCGAGTATTCTTCAATTAGTGCGATAAAATTCTTCGTCATTTCTGCTTATTTATTAGCAGATGAATTGGTTGCTATCATTATAAAGTGTTGCATGTGTTTTCATACAAACGACATATTGTCATCTTTCACAAATTTTGCTTTGAGGTAGTATCGGACCCAGTTTTTCCAGACTACGAAATCGATGTCGTATTAAACATGGCCGTGGTGCCATCCAGTTTTAATAAGAGAGTATTAATAACGCAGTTGAAGTTGTAAAGACTGTTTATATTTAATTTAAACCATTGCTTCTGTTTAATACTATGCTTTATATTTAAAAATTGTAATAAAAGTCATATTTATCATGTCTTATCATTGAATTACTTATCAATCATTTTCTAACTACATTGTCTAACTAATTACCTTTACAATTATAATAATAATACTAATATATACCTAAATATAATGCTACTTAACTAAGTGTATATAATCTAAAATACATAATAATAAAACATACATAATATATCGTAAACTTTGTATTTTCATTTATTTATAAATAGTCAATTAACATATACTTTTTATTAACAATAAAATAAAATGAGTAACGACTTAACTGATACGAGTGGAGGGGGAATATTTTACAGCACGAGTGGGGTGGTGGCGTTACACCACTGAGTCTTTTCGATTCCTGAAACAAAACGGATCATTTATTAACGACATCAACTAGTAATTTCTCGCAAATTAAGCTATAAATTAAGCCCAGAACAAATCCTTCTTTAGGACCTGACAATGAGCACCATAAAGTCAGGCTACAGGTCGGTTAACGAAACTGGGACGTTCACAGTACTCACACATATAAAATTTCACGATACAGTATGTTTTATTACATTATTGATTTAATGAGTCAGTAAATTGGCTCTCCGTAGGCTACGGAAACCGCTTACCATCAGGCGGATCGTATGCTTATTTATCACGTTAGTGGTATAAAAAAAAAAATAGTCGCATGCAACCAAAAGATCACTCTATGTTTATCAGCAGTATGAAAAGCAAAACAATAAGTGTCTCCTTCATACTCATAAGCTTGACCGCGCGCGAGAGAGACGGACAGACATTTCATGACGCGCATGCAGTGCGACGACATGCCGCGCGCTTATTCACAGTCACTACACAAGCGCAACGTGTAAATGTGTTGAACGTGCCAGCTTTAGTTAACCGACAGTGTGGTGTGTCGTGTGTGGTTTGTGGTGTGTCGTGTGTGGTTTGTGGTGTGGGGTGTGTGTGGTGTTTAGTGTGGTGTGTGGTGTTACTTACCATATGTAGTGGTTGTCGTGGTGCGGCGCGCGCATGACGCCGACGCCGCCGCCGAGCCGCCGGTAGTTCATGGCGCCGCACAGCCGCCACTGGTTCGTCTCCGGGTCGTACACCTGGGACAAACAATTACAACAAACATAACACAGATACATTTGGTATTTGGCTAATAGAAGCGTAAGGCTATCTGGTGTGTGGTTACATTACAACTGTTAAAAGTGTTACAAGGTTGTGGTACCTCGATGCTCTTAAGGTATGCGGTGCCGTCGAACCCGCCGACCGCGTAGAGCTGCCCGTTGACGACGGCGAGCCCCACGCCGCTGCGCCGCGACGTCATCGCCACCACCGGCGACCACGCGTCCGTGCTGGGCTCGTACCTGCACAACACACAATATATATAATCGACATGTGGGGGTGTGTTGGGGTGTGTGTGTGTGTGTAGTACCTCTCGGCGGAGGAGAGCTCGGTGCAGTCGTCGCGGCCGCCGACGGCGTATATCTGGTTGTCGTAGACGGCGGTCCCGAGGTGCTTGCGGCGCGTGGACATGTGTGTGGGGGTGTGTGTGTGTGTGTAGTACCTCTCGGCGGAGGAGAGCTCGGTGCAGTCGTCGCGGCCGCCGACGGCGTATATCTGGTTGTCGTAGACGGCGGTCCCGAGGTGCTTGCGGCGCGTGGATATGTGTGTGTGTGTTTGTGTGTGTGTGTAGTACCTCTCGGCGGAGGAGAGCTCGGTGCAGTCGTCGCGGCCGCCGACCGCGTATATCTGGTTGTCGTAGACGGCGGTCCCGAGGTGCTTGCGGCGCGTGGACATGTGTGTGTGTGTTTGTGTGTGTGTGTAGTACCTCTCGGCGGAGGAGAGCTCGGTGCAGTCGTCGCGGCCGCCGACCGCGTATATCTGGTTGTCGTAGACGGCGGTCCCGAGGTGCTTGCGGCGCGTGGACATATGTGTGTGTGTGTGTGTGTGTGTGTAGTACCTCTCGGCGGAGGAGAGCTCGGTGCAGTCGTCGCGGCCGCCGACGGCGTATATCTGGTTGTCGTAGACGGCGGTCCCGAGGTGCTTGCGGCGCGTGGACATGTGTGTGTGTGTGTGTGTAGTACCTCTCGGCGGAGGAGAGCTCGGTGCAGTCGTCGCGACCGCCGACGGCGTATATCTGGTTGTCGTAGACGGCGGTCCCGAGGTGCTTGCGGCGCGTGGACATGTGTGTGTGTGTGTGTGTAGTACCTCTCGGCGGAGGAGAGCTCGGTGCAGTCGTCGCGACCGCCGACGGCGTATATCTGGTTGTCGTAGACGGCGGTCCCGAGGTGCTTGCGGCGCGTGGACATATGTGTGTGTGTGTGTGTGTGTGTGTAGTACCTCTCGGCGGAGGAGAGCTCGGTGCAGTCGTCGCGGCCGCCGACGGCGTATATCTGGTTGTCGTAGACGGCGGTCCCGAGGTGCTTGCGGCGCGTGGACATATGTGTGTGTGTGTGTGTGTGTGTGTAGTACCTCTCGGCGGAGGAGAGCTCGGTGCAGTCGTCGCGGCCGCCGACGGCGTATATCTGGTTGTCGTAGACGGCGGTCCCGAGGTGCTTGCGGCGCGTGGACATATGTGTGTGTGTGTGTGTGTAGTACCTCTCGGCGGAGGAGAGCTCGGTGCAGTCGTCGCGGCCGCCGACCGCGTATATCTGGTTGTCGTAGACGGCGGTCCCGAGGTGCTTGCGGCGCGTGGACATGGGCGCGACGGGGGTCCACTTGTTGGCGCGCGGCTCGTACCGCTCCACCGTGTTGAGCGGCGCCTGCCCGTCCGACCCGCCCACCGCGTACAGGTGCCCGCCCAGCACCGCCACCGCCACGCCCAGGCGACGCGTCGTCATCGCAGCCACCTGCACAACACGACAACAATTTACACTAAATAACGCAATGATGTTCATTTTGCCAATTTCCCGCCACCGACAATGCACTCTGATTGGCTAAGTCAAGGACGCATGCGCTCTGACTGTCAAAGTAAAAACAAACACGAAGCAGTGATTGGTCCTTACTGTTTAAAATTAGTGCAAAGCACTGACTAGTTGCGGAATTGGATTGCTTGATAATACTATTAAAATCAAAATCAAAAAGTCATTTATTCAGTTTAGGCCCTGGTAAGGCATATATGAACGTAAAATTGGTACGTACATGTGAATTTACCACCGGTTCGGAATACACTGAAGGGATAACCACAACACAACCCGCACCGTCACATACCACTACACGACACGCTGCAGTAGCGAGGGAGGTACCTTGGTCCACCTGTTCTCCTTGGGGTCGTACCGCTCGACGTGGTTGAGGCACTGCACGCCGTCCTGCCCGCCCACCGCGTACAGCGCGCCCTCCAGCACCGCCACGCCCACCGACGTGCGGCACGACGACGTGGGGGCCACTGCGCCGCACCACTGCACACAAATATAAACATAAATAATTGGACTGTTTTACAAAAAAAAATTAAAACCGACTTTCAAAGTACACTAAGAAGTAATCAAATCCTGATCTGATGACAATGGGACCAAACGGGAAGTGTACCCTTCCAGACAAAAAAATAATTTTCCAAATCGGTTCATAAATGACGGAGTTATGAGGTAACAAACATAAAAAAAAAAAAAAAAAAAAAAAACAGAATTGAGAACCTCCTCCTTTTTTCGAAGTCTGTTAAAAAATGGTATTTATTGAACACACAGATACACACACAACATAATAAAAATTAAAAAAATAAACAGCATAATAACATACAACATACAAACTAAAGGACGTAATAAAAATGCAATAAATTAGTGAGTGATATCGTGGTTCCAAATGGCCCCAGCTCAGCATGTGCTGCAGATTACTACAGCGCTGATTTTCGGCTGAAGCCACGTGTGAATCACGGACATTTGGACATTTGGACACTTCATTATAACTATTATTATTTTTTTATTTAATGGGCTTGCGTTTGGCCACTAACCCCCCTATAAGGGGCGATGACGAAGCCTAAGATGAAACACACTTACCCAGAAGAAACCTATTCACTCTGGCCTTAAAAGTACCTAGATTGTAAGCGTCAGGAAACATAGACGCCGGAAGCAAGTTCCACTCCCTTGCTGTCCGCATTGTAAATGAGGATGCAAAACGCTGTGTCCGTATTTTCGATATGTCAACAACGTACGGGTGAAAATGAACGGGTGTCTTGTGGTTCGGTGTAAACATGGCCTATACACATATGGCCAAGAAATCAACACCTCTGGGATGGACCTTGGCGTCGACATTTCTAGCGACGTTTTGTTCCGAAGTCACTTAGAAGACAAGGTTAAGCTGGCATCCAAAAAGCTCGGAGTGCTCAACAGAGCGAGGCAGTACTTCACATCGGGGCAAAGGCTGCAACTTTACAAGTCGCAAGTCCGGCCTCATATGGAGTACTGCTGTCATCTATGGGCGGGGGCACCTGGATACCAGCTTGATCCTTTAGACTCGGTTCAACGACGTGCCATCAGAATTGTCGACGATCCCGAGCTCACAAGCGGTTTAGAGCCCCTCAGTCTGAGGAGAGACTTTGCCTCCTTATGTGTGTTCTACCGCTTGTACAACGGACGGTGTTCTGAAGAATTGTTTAAGATGATGCCCACGGCTACTTTCTACCATCGCAACTCTCGCCATCGACGGGGAGTCCATCCTCACATATTGAAACCTGAATTGTTTCGTACTGTGCGGGCTCAAAGGAGCTTCCTTCCGCGGACGCTCAGACTGTGGAATGAGCTCCCCGCCGTGGTTTTCCCAATGGAGTACAGCATGGGGTTCTTCAAAAAGGGTGTGAAGAGATTTCTGCAGGGTCGGCAACGCGCGCGTGATACCCCTGGTGTTGCAAGCGTCCATAGGCTACGGTAACCGCTTACCATCAGGCGGGCCGTATGCTTGTTTGCCACCTAAGTGGTATAAAAAAAAAAAAAAAAAAAAAAAAAAACTGCCAAATACCAACTGGAGGCCCTTAACTCAATAGACCGTCGTGTAGTGTAGTGAACACTGACCTGGTTAGTCTGCGGGTCGTATCTCTCGATGCTGTTGAGGTAGCTCTGGCCGTCATGCCCGCCGACTGCGTAGAGCAGGTCGTGCAGCACGGCCACTCCCACTCCGCAGCGCCGCTTGGTGTAGTGTAGTGAACACTGACCTGGTTAGTCTGCGGGTCGTATCTCTCGATGCTGTTGAGGTAGCTCTGGCCGTCATGCCCGCCGACTGCGTAGAGCAGGTCGTGCAGCACGGCCACTCCCACTCCGCAGCGCCGCTTGGTGTAGTGTAGTGTAGTGAACACTGACCTGGTTAGTCTGCGGGTCGTATCTCTCGATGCTGTTGAGGTAGCTATGGCCGTCATGCCCGCCGACTGCGTAGAGCAGGTCGTGCAGCACGGCCACTCCCACTCCGCAGCGCCGCTTGGTGTAGTGTAGTGTAGTGAACACTGACCTGGTTAGTCTGCGGGTCGTATCTCTCGATGCTGTTGAGGTAGCTCTGGCCGTCATGCCCGCCGACTGCGTAGAGCAGGTCGTGCAGCACGGCCACTCCCACTCCGCAGCGCCGCTTGGTGTAGTGTAGTGTAGTGAACACTGACCTGGTTAGTCTGCGGGTCGTATCTCTCGATGCTGTTGAGATAGCTCTGGCCGTCATGTCCGCCGACTGCGTAGAGCAGGTCGTGCAGCACGGCCACTCCCACTCCGCAGCGCCGCTTGGTGTAGTGTAGTGTAGTGAACACTGACCTGGTTAGTCTGCGGGTCGTATCTCTCGATGCTGTTGAGGTAGCTCTGGCCGTCATGTCCGCCGACTGCGTAGAGCAGGTCGTGCAGCAAGGCCACTCCCACTCCGCAGCGCCGCTTGGTGTAGTGTAGTGTAGTGAACACTGACCTGGTTAGTCTGCGGGTCGTATCTCTCGATGCTGTTGAGATAGCTCTGGCCGTCATGTCCGCCGACTGCGTAGAGCAGGTCGTGCAGCACGGCCACTCCCACTCCGCAGCGCCGCTTGGTGTAGTGTAGTGTAGTGAACACTGACCTGGTTAGTCTGCGGGTCGTATCTCTCGATGCTGTTGAGATAGCTCTGGCCGTCATGTCCGCCGACTGCGTAGAGCAGGTCGTGCAGCACGGCCACTCCCACTCCGCAGCGCCGCTTGGTGTAGTGTAGTGTAGTGAACACTGACCTGGTTAGTCTGCGGGTCGTATCTCTCGATGCTGTTGAGGTAGCTCTGGCCGTCATGTCCGCCGACTGCGTAGAGCAGGTCGTGCAGCACGGCCACTCCCACTCCGCAGCGCCGCTTGGTGTAGTGTAGAGTAGTGAACACTGACCTGGTTAGTCTGCGGGTCGTATCTCTCGATGCTGTTGAGGTAGCTCTGGCCGTCATGCCCGCCGACTGCGTAGAGCAGGTCGTGCAGCACGGCCACTCCCACTCCGCAGCGCCGCTTGGTGTAGTGTAGTGTAGTGAACACTGACCTGGTTAGTCTGCGGGTCGTATCTCTCGATGCTGTTGAGGTAGCTCTGGCCGTCATGCCCGCCGACTGCGTAGAGCAGGTCGTGCAGCACGGCCACTCCCACTCCGCAGCGCCGCTTGGTGTAGTGTAGTGTAGTGAACACTGACCTGGTTAGTCTGCGGGTCGTATCTCTCGATGCTGTTGAGGTAGCTCTGGCCGTCATGCCCGCCGACTGCGTAGAGCAGGTCGTGCAGCACGGCCACTCCCACTCCGCAGCGCCGCTTGGTGTAGTGTAGTGAACACTGACCTGGTTAGTCTGCGGGTCGTATCTCTCGATGCTGTTGAGGTAGCTCTGGCCGTCATGCCCGCCGACTGCGTAGAGCAGGTCGTGCAGCACGGCCACTCCCACTCCGCAGCGCCGCTTGGTGTAGTGTAGTGTAGTGAACACTGACCTGGTTAGTCTGCGGGTCGTATCTCTCGATGCTGTTGAGGTAGCTCTGGCCGTCATGTCCGCCGACTGCGTAGAGCAGGTCGTGCAGCACGGCCACTCCCACTCCGCAGCGCCGCTTGGTGTAGTGTAGAGTAGTGAACACTGACCTGGTTAGTCTGCGGGTCGTATCTCTCGATGCTGTTGAGGTAGCTCTGGCCGTCATGCCCGCCGACTGCGTAGAGCAGGTCGTGCAGCACGGCCACTCCCACTCCGCAGCGCCGCTTGGTGTAGTGTAGTGTAGTGAACACTGACCTGGTTAGTCTGCGGGTCGTATCTCTCGATGCTGTTGAGATAGCTCTGGCCGTCATGTCCGCCGACTGCGTAGAGCAGGTCGTGCAGCACGGCCACTCCCACTCCGCAGCGCCGCTTGGTGTAGTGTAGTGTAGTGAACACTGACCTGGTTAGTCTGCGGGTCGTATCTCTCGATGCTGTTGAGGTAGCTCTGGCCGTCATGTCCGCCGACTGCGTAGAGCAGGTCGTGCAGCACGGCCACTCCCACTCCGCAGCGCCGCTTGGTGTAGTGTAGAGTAGTGAACACTGACCTGGTTAGTCTGCGGGTCGTATCTCTCGATGCTGTTGAGGTAGCTCTGGCCGTCATGCCCGCCGACTGCGTAGAGCAGGTCGTGCAGCACGGCCACTCCCACTCCGCAGCGCCGCTTGGTGTAGTGTAGTGTAGTGAACACTGACCTGGTTAGTCTGCGGGTCGTATCTCTCGATGCTGTTGAGGTAGCTCTGGCCGTCATGCCCGCCGACTGCGTAGAGCAGGTCGTGCAGCACGGCCACTCCCACTCCGCAGCGCCGCTTGGTGTAGTGTAGTGTAGTGAACACTGACCTGGTTAGTCTGCGGGTCGTATCTCTCGATGCTGTTGAGGTAGCTCTGGCCGTCATGCCCGCCGACTGCGTAGAGCAGGTCGTGCAGCACGGCCACTCCCACTCCGCAGCGCCGCTTGGTGTAGTGTAGTGAACACTGACCTGGTTAGTCTGCGGGTCGTATCTCTCGATGCTGTTGAGGTAGCTCTGGCCGTCATGCCCGCCGACTGCGTAGAGCAGGTCGTGCAGCACGGCCACTCCCACTCCGCAGCGCCGCTTGGTGTAGTGTAGTGTAGTGAACACTGACCTGGTTAGTCTGCGGGTCGTATCTCTCGATGCTGTTGAGGTAGCTCTGGCCGTCATGTCCGCCGACTGCGTAGAGCAGGTCGTGCAGCACGGCCACTCCCACTCCGCAGCGCCGCTTGGTGTAGTGTAGAGTAGTGAACACTGACCTGGTTAGTCTGCGGGTCGTATCTCTCGATGCTGTTGAGGTAGCTCTGGCCGTCATGCCCGCCGACTGCGTAGAGCAGGTCGTGCAGCACGGCCACTCCCACTCCGCAGCGCCGCTTGGTGTAGTGTAGTGTAGTGAACACTGACCTGGTTAGTCTGCGGGTCGTATCTCTCGATGCTGTTGAGGTAGCTCTGGCCGTCATGCCCGCCGACTGCGTAGAGCAGGTCGTGCAGCACGGCCACTCCCACTCCGCAGCGCCGCTTGGTGTAGTGTAGTGAACACTGACCTGGTTAGTCTGCGGGTCGTATCTCTCGATGCTGTTGAGGTAGCTCTGGCCGTCATGCCCGCCGACTGCGTAGAGCAGGTCGTGCAGCACGGCCACTCCCACTCCGCAGCGCCGCTTGGTGTAGTGTAGTGTAGTGAACACTGACCTGGTTAGTCTGCGGGTCGTATCTCTCGATGCTGTTGAGGTAGCTCTGGCCGTCATGTCCGCCGACTGCGTAGAGCAGGTCGTGCAGCACGGCCACTCCCACTCCGCAGCGCCGCTTGGTGTAGTGTAGAGTAGTGAACACTGACCTGGTTAGTCTGCGGGTCGTATCTCTCGATGCTGTTGAGGTAGCTCTGGCCGTCATGCCCGCCGACTGCGTAGAGCAGGTCGTGCAGCACGGCCACTCCCACTCCGCAGCGCCGCTTGGTGTAGTGTAGTGTAGTGAACACTGACCTGGTTAGTCTGCGGGTCGTATCTCTCGATGCTGTTGAGGTAGCTCTGGCCGTCATGCCCGCCGACTGCGTAGAGCAGGTCGTGCAGCACGGCCACTCCCACTCCGCAGCGCCGCTTGGTGTAGTGTAGTGTAGTGAACACTGACCTGGTTAGTCTGCGGGTCGTATCTCTCGATGCTGTTGAGGTAGCTCTGGCCGTCATGCCCGCCGACTGCGTAGAGCAGGTCGTGCAGCACGGCCACTCCCACTCCGCAGCGCCGCTTGGTGTAGTGTAGTGTAGTGAAGACTGACCTGGTTAGTCTGCGGGTCGTATCTCTCGATGCTGTTGAGGTAGCTCTGGCCGTCATGCCCGCCGACTGCGTAGAGCAGGTCGTGCAGCACGGCCACTCCCACTCCGCAGCGCCGCTTCGTGTAGTGTAGTGTAGTGAAGACTGACCTGGTTAGTCTGCGGGTCGTATCTCTCGATGCTGTTGAGGTAGCTCTGGCCGTCATGCCCGCCGACTGCGTAGAGCAGGTCGTGCAGCACGGCCACTCCCACTCCGCAGCGCCGCTTCGTGTAGTGTAGTGTAGTGAAGACTGACCTGGTTAGTCTGCGGGTCGTATCTCTCGATGCTGTTGAGGTAGCTCTGGCCGTCATGCCCGCCGACCGCGTAGAGCAGGTCGTGCAGCACGGCCACTCCCACTCCGCAGCGCCGCTTGGTGTAGTGTAGTGTAGTGAACACTGACCTGGTTAGTCTGCGGGTCGTATCTCTCGATGCTGTTGAGGTAGCTCTGGCCGTCATGCCCGCCGACTGCGTAGAGCAGGTCGTGCAGCACGGCCACTCCCACTCCGCAGCGCCGCTTGGTGTAGTGTAGTGTAGTGAACACTGACCTGGTTAGTCTGCGGGTCGTATCTCTCGATGCTGTTGAGGTAGCTCTGGCCGTCATGCCCGCCGACTGCGTAGAGCAGGTCGTGCAGCACGGCCACTCCCACTCCGCAGCGCCGCTTCGTGTAGTGTAGTGTAGTGAACACTGACCTGGTTAGTCTGCGGGTCGTATCTCTCGATGCTGTTGAGGTAGCTCTGGCCGTCATGCCCGCCGACTGCGTAGAGCAGGTCGTGCAGCACGGCCACTCCCACTCCGCAGCGCCGCTTCGTGTAGTGTAGTGTAGTGAAGACTGACCTGGTTAGTCTGCGGGTCGTATCTCTCGATGCTGTTGAGGTAGCTCTGGCCGTCATGCCCGCCGACCGCGTAGAGCAGGTCGTGCAGCACGGCCACTCCCACTCCGCAGCGCCGCTTGGACATGGGCGCCACCATCTTCCACTCCGAGGTCTGCGGGTCGAACCGCTCCACCGACGCGATCGCGTCGCCGGAGCACCACCCGCCCACCGCGAACAGAACTTCACCTGCCAACAACATATCATATCAATACATGTCGGAGAGGTAGATCGTTGGTCGGACTCAGTTGTATCATGATATTATCGTGGTACAAGGGTCGGGTGAAATAGTAACAACGCTGATTTGACTATAACGTGACTAACAGAATTTAAGGATGATATGCGAATTTCTTTTGGGACAGTTAGTTTATCGCAAGCTATCGAGATGTACACATCGAGATTATCTTACCCTTAATGTATAATTCCCTTTAAATGTTGTGTATACCTGTAATTGATGTATGTACTAGTTTTTGTAACTTTATTTATGTTCCATCTAAAATGTTGTGTATGTACGTTGTTGGTGTACCTTATAAATAAATAAATAAACATCTCTGTGCAGTCACTGTTACATCCGGTTCTGAGGCCTGTAATTTTTTAAAACTACATGTGTGAAGTGAATATTTAATTGTATTATTACGACAATAAACACATGAGGAGTTTATTGCGTCGCTTCTTCTCCTCATACGGGACTTTTACGAAGCGATGGTATAACGTTGTTTTATTGCCTGCTCTCAGTGGCGTGCATTCCATATAGGCAAATAAGCAATGCCTACCTCATAAGATTCAATTCAATAATATTTTGATTCAATTAAACTACATAATCACTTTAAATAAAAATTCTAACCTAACATTCAATACGAAATTTCAAACTTTGCCGCGCACGCACTCGCGAGTTCGCCTCTCAAATTTACGGCAATTCACGCACACTAAAACGATTTCGGCATATTCATACACACACACACACTTCTTTAAGATAATACGACGAAAGCATAAATCACGCTTTTGCTATGCGTAGCATACTGACATTTGACATTCGCGATTTATGGACCAAAAGTAACCTTACCTACTCTGTTGTAAGTAAAGTAACCCATCCAAATTAAAAAGACTACAGTTACGACTGCTTTACCAACATTAGAGCAACTCAAATATAACTTCGCAATTTATTTGTGTTGGTTTGTTTATGGTTTGGCTGGCATTGTATGCAATGTTGTTGTTATCTACTTATTGTGATTTTGCGAAGTGTATCTATGAAGTGTATTGTGTGTGAAATGAAGAAATTTTGTGGTGAAGATGCAAAATGTGTCGATAAATTATTCCTTTAGTCAGTTTTCGTTTGTTGAAAATAGTAGGTAACTTGCTGTAGACCAACTCCAAAACATTCATGGATTTAAAACAAAGGTAAAAATCTTAGACATTTTAACACAGAATATTATGTTTATTATACACCTGGCTATCTGGATGCTGTTATTCGAATCTATTATTTTGTTATTATGTATTTTGTTTGCTAATGAATCATACCAAATGTGTGTGGAATGATACGCTGACCTAAACAATTTTACGAATCGGGTCAAAAAAACATAATCTATCTAAGAGGCATATTTAGGCGTATATGGCCATGATTTCTTCTGCCTACCTAGTCCGAAAACCAATGCACGCCACTGCCTGCTCTACGCCCACCCAATCCTGATACCACTGAACCCTAATCATGGTGTTTGTATCGCTTTGCTGTCGCTGACTCCGACATAATATAAAAAGAAAATACTGGAAATCTCGGAGACTTGAAGCCTCAATCCCTGAAATCTGACTCCGATATGGAATGGAACCCCGCGAGAGGTGAAACAGAGGAATGGGGTTGTACCTCGCCTGGTGGGCTTCCTGGGCCTGGTGCGGGGCCCCTGCATGAGCGGCCTCTCCTGCGGCAGCAGCAGGTAGTTCTTGGCCTCGTCCAGCAGGTCGCGGCACGCGTCGTCGGACCGGATCAGCAGCTCCGAGGAGACCGTGCCCACCAGGAACTTGGGGCTCAGCAGCGGCAGCCGCACGTGTTGCAGCACCTGATCGCGACAAACCGTTTTATACAACCAAGTCGGTCAACTAGTATTCCGTCCACATGATGGTAAGCGGTTACCGTAGCCATATGGACGCTTGCAATACACGGGGTATCACTCACGCGTTACGGACCGTTCCCCCCTCCCCAATGAGCTGTGGCAACCTTACTCTCTCGCAGAAACACAACATAAAGTTATTTGGCTGCTGTATTCTGTAAGGTTGAGGTACTTCCCCAGTCGAGCTGCTCTTTGAGCGAATAAACGCTATGCTCCACCTCTCTGGTCATAAATAAGGTGTAACTTTCTAGTGTCATATAAACAAAAAGGGCTGAGGCTATCTTAATACCTGGGTGTTACAAGACTAATTTACGCCTTATTTATTAATACGGGGTCACGAGTTTAATAAGAACTGCAGATTGTAGCAGGTGGTTTAAATTGTAAAGTCATAAGTATTAGTAGTAACCTGTGCTAAATGCTGTCGCCTCTCAGTGACGTTGTACTTGACCCAGGACATGACAGCCTGGAAGGTCTGCTCTTCGGAGCGCACGTTCAGCTCGTCCGAGGACACGATGTCGATCAGCTGCCCCGCCGGCAGCAGCAGGAACTCTTCGCTTTCCATCACCTGAACAACATCATATTCTAAATCGTAGGTCCAGAGAAATAAGTGGAACCAGCAGGATTATATCCATTGTCTTTTCACATATCAACAACTCATGTAAAAAATCAGAAGACAAAATTCAATTTTCATCGCAAAAACCAATAATAGCACCTGCCACTTATATTATGTCGTACTTAACTATTTCTAACTTGAAATGCCGACACAATTTCACAAATAAAAACATTAGCACCCTATAACAAGTAACTAGTGCCTTAAATAGTATTTAAAAAGTGTTACTAAATTATTTTAAGTGTTAAATACATTGTTAATTGTGTTTAAAACAGTAATGTTGTGATCAAGTGAATGGAATAGTGCGTTCGCAATTTTGGGATTTTATTGGAACGACAGCTAATAATCGCCCTACTGAGGACAACCCGCCACTCGCTCGCTTCTACGCACACATGTAAATGGGGACAACGATTCAGTGATTGGAGTACCTACCCGAACGCATACGCAGCCCCCGGCTCCGCATCGCGCTTCCAGCGCTTCATGCTTTATTGCGTTATTAGACGGCCTGATGTTTTTAAATTTTTGATTTTACTTTAAATATTTTTATTTCTCTCTCAACATGTCACTGGCCATCGAAAAGTGCCCGGCATGTCAAAACTTGATACAATCGCAAGATTATCTAAAATGTTCTAAATGCGAACTTAAATACGAAATAGAATGTGTCAATATTACGAACAAGAGTTTTAAACAAATGGGGCCAGAACGTAAATCTACCTGGAAGTGCCCAGAGTGTCACAACAAACAACCTAAGGTGGATAATAGAAATACGCCTGTACGCTCAATTAACCATCCAACAAATACCAGTGATAGCCTCAACCCCGAAGAGATTTTAACCACACCTAATAACGTCACTTTCCGTTCTAATAAGAGATCGTAAAAAACGCTTGATTCCCCTGGCCATGACTTCTTGTCAGAAAAAAGTTTGCGTACAATTATGAGGGAAATCCTCGAAGATTCTGTTTTGACACAGCTTAGAGACATGCAGGAAAAAATGAGCATATTTCACGATTCGTTTGATTTCATTAATAAACAGTATGAGGACATGAAGAACCAGCTCAATGAGAAATCTGCAATTATTAAGAACTTGCAGGATGATAACCACCAATTGAAATCTTGCCTGACAGACCTTACAAGTAGACTTCATCTCGTCGAGCAACATATGAGGGAAAATAATTTAGAAATCAATGGTATCCCAGAGAATAGAAACGAAAATCTCAGCAATTCCTTGGAGCAAATGGTAAAAGTTATTGGCGACCCCATTCGTGCAGATGATATTCTTCAGGTAACTAGGGTTGCGAAGCTAAACAGGGACAGTGATAGGCCACGAACGGTGATTGCCAAATTACGAAGTACCCGCCATCGGGATGCAGTACTTGCTGGTGTTGCCAAGTTCAACAAGATAGACCCTAAGAACAAACTCTGTTCTCAACACCTTGGTATAGGAGGAACGCGTAAGCCAGTTTATGTAACTGAGCACCTAACACCTTCTAACAAGTCCCTACATGCAGCAGCTCGCATAAAAGCTAAAGAAAAGGGCTTCAAATTCGTCTGGGTTCGTAATGGCAGGATCTATGTGCGCAAAGATGAGTCTAGTCAAGCACATCTGATTCGCAGCTCTGATAGTCTTAAAATTATAATTTAGTTTGTTATATTTCAAAATTGCTGTGGCATTATCGTTTTAGAATTCGATATTTACTACCAGAATACTCGTGGTCTTCGCACGAAAACTGATGATGTTTTTAATCAAATACGTCAATGTAATTATAAAATTATAGTTTTTACTGAAACATGGCTCAACTCTAGTATATCTAACAGTGAATTTATTGACTCCAGATATAATGTGTACAGAAGGGATCGTCAACATTCTAAGAGTTCTAAGCTGGATGGTGGAGGAGTATTGATAGCCGTTTCAAAGGATATTCCATCATCGCGAGTCCAAAACTGGGAATCTGATTGTGAAGACTTATGGGTCAATATCCAAGTCAATGTAAATAACTTTTCCCAGAAAATTGCTCTATGTGCAGTTTATCTGCCTCCACCAGTTAAATTAGAATCACTCTCAAAATTTCTCGAGAATGTCGATTCCGTAATGAATTTTACTGATAATATCATCATTTTAGGGGACTTCAATCTTAATTTTATAGACTGGAGAAGAAGAGATGATGATTGTAATCACATAATATCACCAGCAAATTATAGTTGTGCATTAGGATATAAATTTGTAGATTTTCTGTCTTTAAATAACTTAAATCAATTAAATTGTGTTCTCAACCAGAATAATAAAATTTTAGATCTCGTATTAACAAATATATCTGACGCATTTGTATCCCCGTCACTGGATCTCCTATCTAAACTAGACCCTCATCACCCTAGCTTATTATTGTCTTTACCTTTTGTTGCAACAGGCTACCTCAGGCCAATACACACTACTGGTTTCAACTACTTTAAAGGAGATTACGATTGTATAGTACAGGAATTAAATGGAGTGAACTGGCCTGAGATGCTATCTGGTTGTGATAACGTTGATGTCATGGTTTCGACTTTCTATGATATTCTTAACAACATAAGTGAAAAATATGTACCTAAACGAGGGAGTGGAAGAACCAAGTTCCCAATCTGGATGAGCACCGCACTCATTAAAAGATTATCTGAGAAGAATAAGATAAGGAAGCGTTACCTAAGATTTGGAAATCCGCGAGACAAAATAGAATTTGAAATTGTTCGGGCTCAATGTCAAAAACTAACAGATAAGTGCTACAGTACATATAAACGCAATTTGGAAAACAATATTAGTGGAAATGTTAAAGCTTTTTGGAGTTATATACAGGATAAACGTCAAAGTAATTCGAATATACCTAGTAAATTAAAATTAAACAACAGAGTAGCATCAACAAGTACTGAAATGGTAGATTTATTTGCACAACATTTCTCTTCTGTATATTCTAAAGTTTCTACATATTCTACTAGCACTAGTTTAACTAATTCAGACTCATACGTTTCGCAAATTAAATTCAGTGTAGAGGATATTTCAAAACAAATAAAGAAACTCGATTCTAGCAAAGGTGCCGGTCCTGACTTAATACCTCCACTATTTGTTAAACGTTGTAATTCTGCAATTGCTCTTCCTCTTACCCTCATTTATAACCGTTCCCTTCAAGATGGTGTATTTCCTAAGAAATGGAAAACAGCTAAAATAATACCTGTTTACAAGAAGGGCGATAAGTCATGTGTAAAGAATTACCGACCAATTTCGATACTATGTTGTTTCTCAAAATTATTTGAATCATTGATTTATCCTATTTTAAAATGTGCATTTGATAACGTGATTACGGATTATCAGCATGGATTTAGGTCTGGCCGTTCTGTGGATACCAATTTGGTTTCCTTTGTTACAGAGTTGTGTCAAAATGTTGATAAGGGGGATCAGGTAGACGCCATCTACACTGACTTTAGTAGCGCTTTCGACAAAGTAAACCATTCTTTACTTATACAAAAAATGTCAGTCCATGTCGGCGGGACCTTGCTTGAATGGTTTAAGTCATATCTCCATGAGAGACCCCAAATCGTGTCCGTTAACGGGTCTCAGTCTGGGGTTTTTCATGCGGTATCTGGTGTTCCCCAAGGATCCCACCTGGGTCCAATATTGTTTACATTTTTCATAAATGACATAACAAATAAAATTCTTAATTGCAAAGTGTCATTGTATGCAGATGATTTGAAGTTTTACAGGGTAGTTAAATCAAAAGCGGATGAAAGACTTATTCAAAATGATCTGGATAGTGTTAAGGAATGGTGTCTATTGAACGGCATGCTACTGAATACTTCTAAATGTTATCATATCAAGTTTACAAAAAAGAAATTACCAATACTATCCAATTATCAACTTGACGGGGTAGAATTGCAAGAAGTTGATGAAATCCGGGACCTAGGTGTTGTTATTGACAGTAAATTAAATTTTAATTCACACATTGACTCAGTGGTAAGGAAAGCGTCACAGATGATAGGCTTCATAAAGCGAAACACGAAAGGTTTTGAACGAGCTCAGACTAAAATAATACTCTTCAATTCACTAGTGCGTAGTATACTCGAACATGCCTGTACGGTATGGAGCCCCCATTACGCTGTAAATTCTCAACGTGTTGAGAATGTACAACGTAGTTTTACTAGGCATCTCGCCTTCATCTCAAGTGGTATTTCTCACAGGTGCCCTTATGATCAGCGGCTAAAGTTCTTCGATATGAACACCTTACTTTATCGTCGGAAGAAACTTGGTTTGGTTTTTCTTTATAAAGTTTTAAACGGTCAAATTAATTGTGCATCGCTACTTAATACCATCCATCTGACTGTTCTTTACAATACGCCCAGATATTGTATGAACAATACCTTTAGTTTGCCCCTTGCGAGAACTAATCTAGGTCTATCTTCCCCAATGAGTAGAATCATGCGGGACTATAATGAATGCAATAAACAGGTTGAGAGCTTGGATATCTTTTTCGACACACTCTTTAGGTATAAAGTCAAAATTGATAGTATTTAAGTTAGATTAACAACTATATTTTGTGTAATTAATTGTGTGCATGTTGTTATTTTCCTTTCTTTTAATTTTGTCTTGGTGCTCTAAGCTGGGTTTTTGTATTTATTTGTAGTTTTCTTTTCATTTTATTTTTTTTGTATTTTATGTTGTAATTTTATCAATGTTGTGTATATCTATAATTGGCACCCACATCAGTCTATCTATTATTTTATCTATGTTACTTTGTATTTGTTTTAATGTGTGTGCTGTTGATGTACCTTTTTGAAAATAAAATAAAAAAAATAAAAGTACTTTATGGACGGGTCAGCGGCCATAAAGTACGACAGTTAGAGATGAGAAGTTATCATCATTTTTAAAATAACACACACACAAGAACATACATACAACCTCAACACTGCATACCTCAGGAAAGTTTTGCTGTGTGAATTTATCAGCGATCCGCAGCAGTTCCCGACAGGAGTGTGTGTCAGCGAAGGCGCGGATGCCGAGGCAGTTGGAGCAGTCCAGCTGCCGCTTGAGGAACTCGCAGCACACGTCCTGGATCTCCTGCAGTTGCAGCAGGCACGCTGCCGGGAGTAACGCCTGGGGAAAATAGTTATAGTGCCATTACTAAGAAAGACAACAAGAAGCAATACAACTTTAAGACCATCAGGTAACATTTTAAGCCAGAAGGTGTTTTATTAAATGGTAACGAAAAACAGCCTGATGATAAGCAGTAAGCGTAGCCTAAAGACGATTGGATCACCAACGGGTAACACTTGCACATTGCCAAACATTGCTGACCCTGCAAGAGGAAGTTGGTGTGCCAGAAGGGCAATGGATAACAATCAACATTAAGTACTACACCAGTGGTCCCGGGTACTACAGCAGAGCGCCACATTATGGAACTCTAAGACCCTTGCTCGTCTTTATCTGACTCATATAGTGTAAATGGTGTGTGTACCTGCACGTTACTCTCCTCGACGACGATGTGCGCGGTGTAGCAGAACTCGACGAGCTGCTCCATGGCCTGCTCGTCCACGTCGCGGATGGTCACCTCGGTGGCGCGCGACTCCGCCAGCTCGCCCGTGAACATCGCGCGGAAGTACGGGCTGCATGCTGATAGTATCACTCTAGTAACACAACACCATTTATTACTGCCTGACAGAATCAAATCACTCTACAAGCCGTATCTAACCTTAGATAATTCTTTGAAGAGCAGAAGAGACTGACAGTCAATATATAGCCTAAACTGGTGGTAATATTCCTTATAGTACGTAGTTCGCACTAGCTATCAGGCTCGCGGTATTTTCCCAATATCCCTATTCTAAACCTGATCATCTCATTAGAGTTGGACATTTCTGAAATACTGTTTTGAGGATCTATTTTCAAAACTTCACAGATTTACCTGCGAGGACGAAAGTAAGTATAATTAAAGTGCAATAATATATGCTTGAGCCATCTTACTTGATCGTTTTACATCCTGAAAATTTTCTTTTAAAACCAGCGAGCATCTTCCTGAACATATTGCTAGAATCACAATCTATGGTCATCCACCACTTTGATTTGATATCTCGAAAAGAGGATGACCTCATTTAGTTGATTACGATACAAAGTCGTACTCTGTATTCTATTAAATAAACGCGCATTTATAATTTAAATATAATGTACACATTAATATATGTCACATCCTTGATCTACTGACACGAAATCATGACTATCTACAAAGCATAGCACAAATAGAAATGGATGCTATTAGAAGGGGTCTAAGTATAGTTAATGGGTACTTACAGATAATAAAATATTTAATTAATAAGTATGCAAAAACATAATTAGCTATTGACTTATTACAGAAGAAAGCAATTTATTTCTTAAGCAAACAAGTCATTATCTATGATAGAAAAGTGAATATAAAGTTATTTGGCTGCGGTATTCTGTAAGGTGGAGGTACTTCCCCAGTCGAGTTGCTCTTTGAGCGAATTGACGCTACGCTCTACCTCTCTTAGAATATTGTACATACACAAGAGAATCCTCCTTTAGAGATAGAATTTCCAAAAAACCCTTCTTAGTCCAGATACTATGTATCGATAGCTTTCCTGTCCGGGTATTACTGTTATCCCTTCTTCAGCATAGAACTAGACTGGCTAGATGCAGGGTCTAGCAACTAGTTTAGGCTGAGTTAGTCAGATTCTCATAAAGAAGATGTACTGATAGATAATAATTGGACTGTTTTACAAAAAACTTAAACCGACTTCAAAGTACACTAAGAAGTAATCAAACCTTGATCTGATGACAATGGGACCAAACGGGAAGTGTACCCTTCCAGTTAAAAAAAGAATTTTCCAAATCGGTCAATAAATGACGGAGTTATAAGGTAACAAACATAAAAAAAAAAAAAAAAAAAAAAAAACATTCAACCGAATTGAGAACTTCCTCCTTTTTTTGAAGTCGGTAAAAAGAAGATAGATAGAAACTATGGCCATGCTAATAAGTCATATTTGACCAGATGGTGTCTCTCCATGCCATACTATGTTTGTCTCTTTTTGACACATGGATGTATATGGGCTGTCAAAAGTGACCTATTTGGAAGGCCCTAGTGTAGTATTTTTATATAACCCACCTGTGCGCAAAGAGTTTTCTATTAGCAACATTGAGCACAACGTCGCAGAGTTCGCGGTGGCGGCGCAGCGCGGACAGCTCGCCGAGGATGGCGCGCGGGTGCTTCTCCGACGTGTGCGTGAGCCGCGCGCCGCCGCCGCCGCCCACGCCGCCGCCCACCACGCCGCCCCCGCCCGGCGATCCGCCCTCGCCCATCCTTTACATAACAACACATTATTATCATATAACACTCCCCATTGTGGACGCAAGCTGTGCCTATCTATAGCTAAAAAAACAATTCCAAGTGTTTTTCTTTCTTGTATATATATTACTGAATTATTATTTATATTATTGAAGCGCTCGTGGTGTAGCATGATTAGCCGTTCTTAATCGATCGGCAAAGTTAAGCTACGTCTGCCTTGGTCGGTACCTGGATGGGTGACCATCTAGTGGTATTTCGTATCGAGCGTTTCCGTGCTTCGGAAGGCACGTAAAAACGTTGGTCCCGGTTATCACTTAATTGTGATAGTCTTTAAGCTAGTTGGATGCCTTCTAGGCGGCTTGAAAAGTTCCAACAGTAGGTTGACCACTAGCCTACCTCCACCAATCCGCAGTGGGCACGCGTGGTGGAGTATCTGCCCATTCCCTTTCACGCTCATTTGTGAAAGGAGGCCTGTGCTCAGCAGTGGGACATTATAGGCTGATGATGATGATGATGATTTATATTACGATCTAGCCTTTCAAGATGCCAATGCATGCAGGTTTTCATTCAATAATAACAAGAACATCACAAGCTAGATGCATTGAACAAAAGCTATCAACAGAGGTCACTTAAATTCACTAAATCAAATAGTGCAAGCAATAAGTCATAACTATCCATATCATGTGGTAGTGGAACTTCAATGGAGTGGAGTTTTAAATAGTTTTAGAGAGGAGTAGGCAGGTTTTAGCAGCTTATGTATAAACTGATGATGTATGTACTTAAAATTCCAGATCAATTTCATTACACCAAAACATACTTACATAATAGCCTTGTTACATCAATTAGTGAGTTACAAGGCGTAAGTGTGATGTAATTACACACTGAGGTGAAACATTCTAATATAAGTTAGAATTTAATTATCTAATTAGTATTGCTTCATACGTCAAGATATTAGAAACGCTCCAGGAAGTTATCAGGGTTGTTAAACTAAGTTCCTAATATATGTTTTGTTAAGTCGAATTGTTCACAGCACTAGCTCGACTCTCGCATCACCGTGTCACGTCACTAAAGGACTAAAAAGAGTTTTGACAGATCGAAACAAGATGGTTTCCCGCGTGTGTGCAGAAGTTTTACCATGTATCATTAATATTACTTTTAGGGCTTGTGTTATGTAAATAAGCTCTAACAGTTTATAATATGTTATTTATTTATAATATGTTTGATAATTAAGTAATATAAATAGTGCGTTCGAATTGGAGTGATGTCGTTTTTAACAGTTTCAAAATGGGCATTTTTGTTCGGGCGTTCGAATTGGTAAATTTCAACAATTTTGCAACTTTTGCCACAAACGATATTTCCGAACGATTAGATACAAAAATGACATTTCCATGCTGATCGCCTGCTTGTCACTTGTCTCAACCTACCTTTTTCCTTCAGTTAATCATTAAACAAAGTTAATCTAACAAATTATTCTCTTACCTGTTAGTATTTCTATAAAATTTTATAATAAAAATTAGAATTTTCATTTCCCGTATGCATTTTCCGAAACTGATCTGTCAGATTCAAAGATGTCAAAATATGATCACAAACGACCCTGCCTCGGAGGTGGGTCAAAATTTGCAGTTCACGATGTCGTTTTTAACTGTTTTCAAGCAAAACGAACGGTGAACGAAAACTGTTCAAAACGCCAATTTCGCCCACAACTTTCCAAATCGAACGCCAGTTGTGATTGTTTTTGGCATTTTGGACTGTTATTTTTGCTACCATACCCCAATTCGAACGCACCTTAAGAAAACAATGAGTAGTTTAAATTATATTTTGGAAACAATTTCAAGGTGCACATTTGGTAATTAAATTACTTTGACCTTTTAAACTGTTCATAAAATAAATATTTAGAATACAATGGATTTCTTAAACTGACCTTGAGTCATGCTTAATGTCAGAAGGAAAACAATTATTGTTCAAAAGTAATTTAACATTTTGTTATAGGTTAATCAGCCCAGCAAGCTTTGGAATGAATCTTTTGTTTCTGCCAGAAACCTTCACCAGTCTGCACACAAAAACTCACCAAAGTAATATTGCAATGGGACAAATGGTATAGGAATGCATGTTACAAACAGACTACATTTGGTTTTAAATACAAATTAGAATAAAGTCACAAACATAAATACAGTGAGGTATAATTTATTTAAATTGGAAACAAAGGATACACATATTTATAATATTGTAAATTAGGAGTTCCATGTAACTTCTAGATGTAGAAATTTGAAATTTTGTTCCCTTATCATTTCTACAATAGCTTACTCTAGCATGCCAAGATATTCCTGAATTAAGTTATTGAATGTTAAATAAGCAAACTGAGTCATTTATGTAGGTATTAGTAATTCATATAGGTGGCTCTTGTTCAGAGCCTTATAAAAATACATTTTATTCTAATTATTATCCCCCTTACTCATAAAATGTTATATAACTAATATTATTTAACTTATATACTGTTTAAAGGGTCATGTAAATAACGTCACTCTATTGTCATTGTCAAATAATGTGACATTATTTACGTGACCATTTAAACAGTATATTAGTTAAATACTGCTTTATGAGTAAGGGGGTAAGTCATTAGTGACTTGAATTGATTGAAATATAAATAATGACATTTGGCTATAATTATGAGTATGTCTAATCACAATTGGATACGGCCATATATAACCAGCCAAAACAAACAATGATTTATTGAAATAAAAAAGATAAACAATCTGTTCAACACAATCAGCTGTTGATTGTTTTTCTCACAAAGAGCAAAAAACAGTGATTTTAGTGACATCACATCTGAGCGATTTAAAGCTCTTTAACAGTGAATACTGGTGCCAACTTTCTGTTAGCAACATTTCAAGTTCACTCACCTATAAGGACAACCACTTACCTCTTGTGCCCGCGTGCGTTTCCCAGCTGCAAGCGCAGCGGGGGCGAAGCCCAACCCCACACGGAGTCAATCTGCAACCAACCAAACGCACTCTCAAGAGGAAAACCTTACATCACACTCAAAAATCTTATCCTCTCCACCGATATAACATAATTTATGCAATGTTAATAGTTTGCACTCGCCCTTACTTACCTTTGACGATTGCTATTCTACTTCACACTGAAATATACACAAAGGAGCGTTAAAGTAAAATATAACGCCCCGAGGAATGTAAAAGAGTTAACGGCACATCGATTTCTCTATTTCACAAGTTTTTATGTTTACTATTGTTGCAGCAGCATCGGACTTATGTCCACCAGTCAATTTTAATGAAATTCGATCGAAACTTTCACGAAGTATAATTTTCTTCGTATTTTTAATTCATTCAAATGATTTCATCTTGATTTAGAAACTAAGTGAATAATGGATTATTTATTAATCAAAATATGAACTAAACAGTATACATTTCATATTTTTAAATCTAACGAATAACTCTGTATTTACAAAAACATATGTAGAAAAATATAAATTGAAATTATTTCAAGGAAATTTTATTTGAGATTCTGAGTGCACTACTGTCAGGTCGCAGACATTTTTTTTAATGTCGAGCGAGTTGCCATACTTTTGCGATTTCCTAATGAGAAAGGTTAGCATGATAAGTTCATCTTGACTTTTTTTTTTTTTTTTTTAATCTTATTTAATGGGCTTTGTCGCTTATGCGATTATGTCGCCCTCATCTTGACAAATAACAAGTACAACTGATTTCTATTGTTTTCCTCGCCCGCGCGGATCGACAAACAGTCAAAAGATAAGCAGATAGTTCTTTTGTTTTTGTTTTTGACGATGTTATTACTGGAAATAAGATAGCAGTCAGTAGTG
Organism: Achlya flavicornis; assembly: GCA_947623365.1. Taxonomy (NCBI): domain Eukaryota; kingdom Metazoa; phylum Arthropoda; class Insecta; order Lepidoptera; family Drepanidae; genus Achlya; species Achlya flavicornis. Next base: position 18,948,024 of record OX392468.1, read on the forward strand.
ACATGCTATGTTATAAATGAATGAATATTATTGAATATCTGTTTTCATCAGTGGTTTTCTTTTTTTATAAATGGCAAAGGATTTCTTATTTCATGATTTTGTTTGACTTTGACAGTTGTTATAATGGCTATATTCCGAATTAAATAATATCGTTCACAGTGCTCACAGCAATAATTTGCGTACCGAGTTAGATATCATGATATTGACAGCTAAGAACTGTTAACAATTCGGAACGCCCGTTATCGCGCTCACAGTATTCAAAACATAACATTTGAGAATTAAATTAAAATCTGATTTAACAATGCGCTAGGACTCCTTAGATCTTTTTTAATTTGACTCGCAAAATGGAATATTTGCGTTCTTTATTATTTTTCTCTCATAAAATCATAAAAAGTATCTTTGCCAAATAGAAAACCAAGAATCTTATTAGAATTTCTACCGAAAACACAATAATTAACCGTCACTTTTGACAGCGCTCACGGTGATATCAGTTTAGGGCATGGTCGGTGTGAGCGCAATATGGCGGATATCATGACGTCATCTATGACGTTTCACGGGACAACGTAATCTGTCATTACTCAATTCGGTACGGGTTTAAGCACGCTCAAATCGATTACAGCGATTATATCATTAATTGTGATCATTAATTCGGAATGCAGCCAATGAAAGAAGGTTATGTTGATGGTAAATAAATATAATTTTAGGAAGAATATAATAAAGTTTAAGTGTTTTACAAATACAACATGTCCCTGAGTTTACTGCTAGAGAAATATGATGTATCTACTGATGAAGGTTTGCAGAAAGCTCTAAACGAAATTGAGAAGGAAGAGGTAAGTTTCATTGAACTAACATATTTGATGACGATGGCACGATAGTACACAGATATTTCAACTCTTAAACTAAATAACAACTCAAATCAACAGTTGGAAGTGGACGAAGCCCTATCTGGTGTACTATCACGAGCATGCTCCCTCGAAGGTCGGCTGCGGTCTGCCAGCCAAGCATATACAAAGCTGGGTGAGGTGAAATCCGACGCACAGGTTGCTGCGGACATGGTGGACAGGACAGCTGCACTGGCTAGAGATGTTAGTGCTAAAGTCAGGCAGCTAGATTTGGCTAGAGTGAGTAATCTTTCAATCATTATTTTTATTGGAATACTTACGGCTATAATACATAAGTACCTACCTGATGTTTTATCAAAACGATGTTTATCACAAGATCATATCATTGGATTGTGATATCTATATGTCTTGTACTTAGCTAGCTATTGTTAGATGGACCTAAAGCTAATCATAAATATAATGAAATTAAACATATACTGTATTATGTGATAAAAATATAAATTGTTTCAGTCAAGAGTAGCAGAGTGCCAGCGGCGTGTACATGACCTAATAGACCTGCAGCTCTGTAGTGCTGGAGTGGAAGCTGCTATCAAGGCACATGACTATGAAACTGGTTTGTGCACTCCCTTTCATATACCCGATATCCTGGCCTATCTTTTTCCTGCTCATGTTGGGTTATGGCTTATGCAGGTGCCGGCCATGTTTCCCGGTTCCTCAGCATGGATCCAGGGTCAGTAGCAGCAGCACGGGCGAGGGGTGCACCTGATCCCAGAGATGCTATGACGCGTGCTGCCAATACTCTCAGGGAACATCTTATTTGCAAGTATGTTTGCAAGCATAAACTTTGTGTTATTTAGTTGAACAACCTGGTTAATGTATGTGACACTTCTGTTAGGTTTGAAGAAGCTGCAAGAAAAGAAGATGAGGCTAGCATAGAGAGGTTGTTTAAGCTGTTCCCACAGATTGGTTGTGCCGAAGAAGGTGTGGATCTTCTTGCTAAATATCTTGCCACACAAGTAAGTGAACATTTTTTATTTTTGTTACCTTCTTAACCGGTGGATTATCAGTGGCATGCTATGATGATCATTTTCACATGAGTGTCTTTACGGCAAGTGTACTATCTGTGTAATTCTGCTGAAACTGTGTGACTGCGATCCCGCTTCATGTTTTTTGTGTATTAAAGGCCCTAAATGTTGGTCCTTCGAGCCGGATCTCCTTGTTTTGGTATTCGTCTCCTTAAGGCTTAGGTAAGTATAGATGCAAGCTGTCAAAATAGCCATCATAGTGCTCCGCTTATAAAAATATTGATATTAATTTTTGTATAAAAAATTCTGATATCATTCTACTGGCTTGTTTATGGTGACCAGGCAGATGGTAACATCCGTCGCGCATGCATAGTATCGGACGCGAGGTCCCCGGGCGCAGTGTTCGCGGACGCCATGACGCGCGTGGTGGAGGCGGGCGGCGCCAGCGTGGAGCGCGCGCGGCTGGCCGCCACGCCGCACGCGCCCGGCCTGCTGCCCAGGGCGCTCGCCATCATACAACCTGCTGTAACTATCTCATGTGCTCTACTACTTTCGTCTGGCCATTCAACTACGCTAGTGGCCTTAAAATGTCAAAATTATATCTGTTACTTAATACAGCAAATAGACAGACCGAGTGATATATATGGGTTCTGTTTAACCCACCCCGATCCTTAGCCAAGCCCTAAGACGTTTAAATCCAACCTCAGGTGCACTTTTTAAAATAATTTCATGTAATTTTAGTAGTTCTTATTAATTTTCTTCTAGAAACTTTAATTAAATAACTAATAAAAAAATATTCGTCGTAGGTGTGTATGGGCGGTCGTCGTGTTTACACGGAGCTAGTGCAGGCGCGGCGGCTGGAGGCGGGCGGGCAGCCCGCCTCGCCGCTCGCTGCGGAGCCGGCCTTAGCCGAACTAGCGCTCGCGCACTCACGGCTCAGGCTCTACTTTAACTTCCTGAGGAGGAAGGCTGAGGTTAGTCACCACAATTATCAATCCTGAGAACATGTAGAGATTCGCTCGGAATAACTATAGCTATGCAATATAGATCGTAGAGTTGGTAAGCTGAAGTGGCAATGGGCAGGCCTCATCGCTCGAAGAACCGATAGCCGATGGAGAAGGAAGGTTCTCGAGAGGCGACCGTACTGGAAAGCGCCGTGCGGGACGACCCACTAGATGGACCGACGATCTGGTCAAAATCGCTGGGCGCCGCTGGATGCAAGCTGCCCAAAACCGTTCGAAGTGGAAGTTAATGGGGGAGATCTATGTGCAGCAGTGGACATCCCTAGGCTGTTTCACCCGCGTTCCCGTGATCAAAAGCCTATTAACTATTGGGGATACTTTAGCTTTATATTAGTGAAAGAATTTCTCAAATCTGACTGGTAGTTCCAGTTCCGATCCCGTGTAAACAAACCGCCAAAAAAATTCTTCCGCTTTATTATATTAGTGTAGATATAAGTATAGATGTATTTTAAACAGGCAGATGCACTTCCATTAAAAGAGGCAGCGAAGAAAGCGTCAATAGATGCCGTAGAGAAGATAATAATGGAATGTGACCTGATGCGGACCGCTCAGGACCTTTTGGGACATTACCTCGCATTGGAAAGGTACATTGATTTGTTGCAGTAGAAATATTAACAATTTTACTTTATAAATACGGTTTCACGAGTAATTTTACTGTCTAACAGGTAGAATTTCGGAATATAGTTTTAGTATGCCCCGAGGAATATAATAAGAGGAATTTTGATCTCTCCTTATGAATCAGTCATGCCTTAGATTTGTGGTTTTGAAAAGAGTATTTATTGAGGTTATTTGCAGTTGGGTCGATCAATTTTTTCTTGTACCTCGTTGCCATGGTGACATCACCTGGAAACCTCGAAACCATGATTTTCTATGGTTACAATTCACCAAAAGTAAATTTTTGTCGTAGTTATAAGCCCAATGTTGTATGGACTATTTCCTAAGCACATTAGTAGCATGTATTTTAAGTTATCTTAAGAAACTCTGTCACTGTTGTTTCTTGGACGTTGGTTGACCCAGTTAACAACCTTCGATTCCGAACTAGCGCTTGAGTCAAATTCAAATTTCAAATTCATTTATTCATTAATAACTTACGTTATGTCTGAATTTTTTTAAACAATATTAAAAACAAAGAAAATAATAATATAACCAGAACCAATAATTTAACTTCAAATCAAATAAAATTCAATTACAAAAAGAAAAAGCACATGTCAATTTAAACACAAAAAAAAAATACAAATACATTTAGTTTACATGTCAACGAAAAGATTTTAAAGTCCATTCTACGTGTATTTTCTCTCTCAATTTTCTCCTCTTTGGTTTCATATTCAGGCAAGTGCTTAACAAAATTAGACATAATAGTTAATATATAAAGACTAGGTACAGTAGTCAAACATATATATACTCATAGTCAAACATACTATGAGCTTGTAAATATATGGGGGTACCCAGGAATTGCTATGGATCAAAATTATGAAAACACGATGGGAGAGACTATGTACTTACTAGAAATGAAATGGTTATAAGCCAGGATCGGGTAAACAGTGTGTAAACGCCATTTGAGTTCAATTTCTGTATGTTTTAATAGAGGTATATGTTCTGGGGTAGGTATTTCCTGGAAGAGAGCGTGAGCAAAGCTCTGAAGCTGGCGATGCCGCAGGTGGGCGCCACCACCTCCAGCCTCGTCGATGACGTGTTCTTCATCGCGAGGAAGGTCATCAGGTAATTAGTATATCTTAACATTATTATTAGTTGGTGACAGTTGAAGTTGGCTGCCTTTGGCAGGGTCTTTTAATCGACTTAAAAAAAGGAGGAAGTTCTCAATTACTCTGTATTTTTAAAGCTTTGAACCTCATGCTCAATTACCTTAAATAGGCCTCGATATAAATAAGACTATGGGGAAGGAAGGTTCTGTCATGGCGAACATCCTGGTCAAAGTAGCTGGGCGTCGCAGGATGCGAGCGACTCAAAAACCATTCGATGTGGTAGTCAATGGAGGTCTTTGTTTAACAGTGGACGTCCTTAGACTTATCAGATAAATATGCTTTATTTGTACAGTAGTACCCAACTAATATGGCTTACCCATGTACCTGTGCAGAAGACACATTTTCAAAGCGCGGGTAATGCTATTGGTCGGCAGCTGCCGCCATGTGTGAGGGGCGTGACTTGCGAGAAAGACGGAACTAACAGCTGCACTGTATTATGAACCTTATAGTAGTGATGTTAGGTTGATTGTAAGTTTTATGCAGTCTATCGTTAACCTTCGGGTCATACTTTCTTTTCTGTGCGAACGAAGATTCACGACGCGCCTTATCAGTTCAGTACAACAATAGAAGAAGTGATACAAAAAAGGCGGATTTATGATGATCTTTAATTTAGAGAGGCAGAGCATAACTTTTATTCGCTCAAAGGGTAGCTCGACTAGGGCACCTCCTTACAGAATACCGCAGCCAAATAACTTGGTTGTGTTCCTGCGCGTAAAACCGCCAGAGCTCATTGGTGCGGGGGAATGGTCGGTAACGCGTGATCAAGCGCGTCCATACGGCTACGGTAACCGGTCACGAGGTGGGCCATATGGTTGTTCGGTAACGTATGTCCGTAGACGCAGCGTGTCGACGGGCAGCGTGGACGGCGCGTGCGCGGTGCTGAACGACGTGGCGTCGGTGGTGGAGCGCGAGGTGGCGGCGGCGCTGCGGCGCTGGGTGCGCGCGCCGCCGCCCGACCCGCTGCCGCTGCCGCCGCCGCGCCCCGCCGCCGCCGCCGCCCTGCTCGACGCCGCCACCGCGCTCGCGCACCGCCTCAACAGAGATCTCGACGCGCAGAGGATGCTGTTCCTGGTCTGTACACCGTGCTCACACATGTAAATACTCTATACCCTTTTTGAAAAGGGTTTGAGGAGGTGTATAACTGTCTGTGAAATTGCATTTGAAACCTGAACGTATAGCATAAGTTTTATTTCCTGCTTTATTTTTACTAATTTGGACTATTAACGTAATTGTTTTAAAACTTACGCTAACATTTAGAACGGGAATCAAAACTTAGTCAAGTATCCTAATCCTAACTAATATTATAAATGCGAAAGTGAGTTTGTTTGTTACGCCTTCACGCCTCGACTACTCAAAGGATCATCATGAAATTTGAGATGCAGATAGCCTATGGTATAGAAAAGGACAGGCTACTTTTTACCCCGGGCACGCGGGTGCAACCGGCAAACCTTTTAATAATCGAAATAATCCCCCAGGCGCACATGAACGAATCGGAGTCAGGTGCGGAGTGGTCGGAGCGCCTCGCCGCGGAGGCGTGCGCGGAAGCCGAGCCGCTGTTCCGCAGCCAGAGCGAGCGAGACAAGCTACACTCGTGCGCGTCTGGCCTAGGGGCAGCGGCCGCAGCGTTCCGCGCCGCGCACGACTCCGCCGTCGCCGGACTGAAGGCCGCGCTCAAGCCGAGAGTCGTCGCATGGGCCGAGGTTATTGCTGACCCCGGAACTGATCCCGGTTAGATACACTTTTATTTAGATCTAAGTTTTACTCGACCGATGACAAAAAAAAACAATATTCTATATCGTTTATATAATTTGTAAATAACAGTGGGCCGAAAATAGATCCCTGCGGAACACCGGTAGTAGTTAAGATGATTATAGATCGGGAGCCTTTGATAACTACTTTCTGGACTCCTATTTATTATATAGGAGATAAACCAAGTCAGAAAATGCTATTTGATACGGTTAAAAGCTATTTTATTTAGCAGACTTGTATGATCAAACTTGTCGAAGGCCTTACGAAAGTCAGTGTACATAGCATCCACTTGTAAGTTATTTAGCACAATAAACGTGTCCGTGTATGTGTTGTGTACAGATGAGGTGGAGGAGGACGCGGACGGGCTGCCGCTGGCGCTGGACCAGCTGGCGGAGAGCGCGCGCGCGCTCGTGTCGCCGCGCGCCGCCGACGCGCTGCTCGCCGCGCTGCTTAACGACATCGCTGCACGCGCAGAAGCCAGGATACTGCACCACACCTACGATAGGGTATCACCTATGTTGCTTTTATAAACTGGTTCACTTGACACTACAATCTATTGCCAAAATCATTAATACTTAAGCCAAACTAGTCACAAAAAAAGTTAGGGCTTGTAGAGTAGAGTTGAGTAGAGCTTGGTTCTACATGAGATCTGAGAACTTCTTTACAGTGCGAGTCGTATGGTCTTGACTTGGCAACATTTTACATGTTTTTTTTTAGTGGGATGCCCTTGCGCTTCGCTTGGCTCGTCTTGGCGAGTGGCACTCCCGTGCCCCCAGATATGATTGGTGCTTAATTTTTGTGGACGATACCAAACAACTTGTGCCGTTCATTATCAGGATATTCTTTTAACTGGTCTGCATTAGAACTTGTTATGTTTAAAGACGAAGAGTTCTCTTTTTGAAGAAAGGGCTGCACGTCGGTGATCGACTCAACACTCTCCGTCTACCATCGGTGGTGGATGATTGACAAGAGTGTAGCCGCCCGTTAATTGTAAAGTTATTTGTATTAGGAGGGTGGTCTGCTGGTGGAGCGTCGCGCGCGTCGCGTGGCGGCGTGGGCGGGGTGCAACGCGGCCGCGGCGCGCGAGCGGTGCGCGCGGCTCACGCAGGCGGCGGCGCTGCTGGCGCTGGAGCACCCCGGCCACGCGCGCGACGCGCTGCACCCCACGCCCCGGCTCGCCAACCACGACGCCAAGCTTATACTGGCCAGGAGGTAACTAGCGTAGCATACGAGTGAGCCGCACGAGTTTAAGCCGCTTGGTTGCCAAACAGGCAGACGGTCCTCCTGATGGCAAGTAGTCACCGTTGCCTATGGACGTTTGCAATACCGTTGCTGATGTACTGCCGACCTTGAAAAGTTCTTTTAACGTGCTTTTTAATGCAGAATGTTTCATTACAGGACTAAAGGGAGCTGCGCAGTGGCCATTTTAGTGTAACAAATCAAAAGACAATAATAACCATGCGGTTCTCTTTCTCTTCATTATGTACCCTATAATCCACATGCTAAAGTATATTTTTTGTTTCAGGACCGATTTCAAAATGGAGGACATCAAAAGATTGAAGCTGTAGGGTATTATTAAATTGTACACCTAACATAGCATTATTATATGATAATAATATATTCGTTGCATTTAAATTAATATGAAATATTAAAAATATATTTACACACAATATCATGGCTTTTCTTTTCAAATTTGTAGTATAATATCATAATGATCCGACCATATTACAACCACACTCAAGTGTGTAAAGGTAAGCCAACTAGAGGAGATACAATATGTAAACAACCGACCTATACTGAGTTAGATTATGAAAGCGAGCGATCATATCAATAATGACGTCAGTTGATCGACAACAGCTGTCGTTGTGTGAACTGTCAACATAATTTCATTATAAAAATTGAAAGTTTGTTTACATTCTTTATCTCGTCTCAATGGCTTACCTTTAGTAAATCAGCAATTTTCGCTTTGTAACTCAACTCCAAAACTGTATGAAAAGCCAATAATAATGTGGCTCTTTAAAAACTGGGAAATTTTATAAATAACTAGCTGCCCGGCGCGACTTCATTCCCGTGGTGATACCTCACCCTACCCTATATGAATAATTTTCCCCGTTTTTGCAACATTTTTCAATAATGCTTCGCTCCTATTAGTCGCAGCGTGATGTTATATAGCCTTCCTCGATAAATGGACTATCCAAAACAAAAATATTTTTTCAATTCGAACCAGTAGTTCCTGAGATTAGCGCGTTCAAACAAACTCTTCAGCTTTATAATATTAACTAGCTGTCTCGCGCGGTTTCACCCGCGTTCCCGTGATAAAAAGTAGCCTATAATACTCGGGGATAATGTAGCTTCCTATTAGTGAAAGAATTTTTCGAATCCGACTTGTAGTTCTAATGATTAGCCCGTTTAAACAAACAAACAAAAAACTCTTCCGCTTTATTATATTATTAGTGTAGATAAGTTTTGGCTCTTCAATCTCAAAAGGTTGCTGACCCCTGCCTTAGGCTAGATAGGCTCTTTTTGTTACAATGAATTAATGTTAGCTGATATTATTAGAACAATTATATTGTTTCTTATAGTTTGTGCTGTCGAATTAAATTATTAGCAGACATATTTCTTCAATATGGCCAAATGGATCGTAAGATATGCCATTGATTAATCTCAGTATCTTTGCATCCGACCATAAGTGGCCTTATGATTAAGGTCCCAAATTAAATACATTGCTGTAGTTTGTAAAACCGTTGGAAGATAAGTTCTATTAAATAAAATAAAAGAATAACTTCAATCAACACTTTTATTTGCTTGTTTAATACATACATTGAGTAACAGTAACAGTGTCAGTAGCTTAGAATTCCTGTAGCGCAGGTACATTATCTTATTATAACATGGCTGGTCCACAGGAACAATGTCACATTAATACCCTTTCATATTATTATCACACCAGAGCTGATCGATATTGCTTGACGACAGATTCTCAATCTTTCTAAAAGGAACTTCAGCTTTCGGTTAAAATTGCTGTCTCGTCAATGCAAAATTACCGGGATCTTGGAGATCCTACTGTTTTTCAAATATCAAAGCTAGTCGTATAATCGTATACGTATTTTTCCATTTCATTTTGCACAAAAGCGCCAAGGCAGATTTGTGACATTTTTTCACTTTAAAAATATTTTATTTTAGTTAAGACATTTTGCCTTCTTCGCTGAACTCATATGACTTAATTCTTACATTTAAAAATATAACAAAGGTAGTGCAGTTTCGCCAGGAAAAATGATCGTATCTCGATCCGCCATTGACTTATTAAGGCTCAAGGCCATTTGGCGTGATCCCAAGTCTTAAGAAAAATATCGTAAGAAAACAACATTATGGTAGTAGGGTACCTAATTGACTACCACTCTCAAATTAAACAATCTGTCGCCAAGTTCCTACCGATGTTCTAGACCAGCTACCTCCGCTTCGTGTCATTACCATCTTCGGCCAGATCATTACCATCTTCGACCACATCATTACCATGGTAGGATGGTTGTAACAAAAGCCTAAAATATAAAATGTGACATTATTCTTATAAACCTTACTAAAATAAATTCATATTTTACACATAATACAGTATGTATAGCTGATAAGGCACTAAATAGTCAAGTGTAAATAATTATTATTCTTATTCAAAATTAAACCTCAATTCATAGTAGTAAAGCGTAAAGGAAGTTAAATGCGAGTTAAATACATACACAAAACAAAATTAAATAATACGAGTAGAGCCAAGCAATATAAATAAATGCGATTAATGAATGACACCTCGTTATATCTATTGTATACTGTGTACCTGAAATATAATATATAAATCGTCATTTACACTTATCATTATTAAGGCAGGTGGTTGAAATCTTATCAAAATGAACACTTATAATAATGACGCAAAAGTGAACTGGAGGCTTACTCCCGAAACTGATTCGAATTTGATTTTGTTTTTGATTCGATTTCGTTTCTGATTTGAACTTGATCCAAAACCGTACTCCCGAGCAAATTCGAATTGTAAACAGAGATCGACTTACGTTCGAGTGTTATCAGCGTCGTTAACTGTATCCGGAACATTACGTCATCATCAAGTGCTATTTGTCTTTGGTTAAATTCTTTTATGCGGTTGAACATTTTTGCTATTCTGTCATTTTCTTACATGATATACTAATATGCTATTGGTTTTAATACACATGTCAGGTTAAAAATTAAAACATCATCATATTTCAATAATATTTTTGGTATACAGAATGACCATATACAATACGAACAACGTGCGAATGGCGCGGTCGGTGTCAAATTTCAAAATGTTGATAGCTAACTTCAACTTATAACAATAGGTGCGCTTGCTTCAACAAGTACAAAGTTTTTGTTAGTTTTAATATTTTGATAAACGTGTGTTAATAGGTACAAGTTTTAATTAAAGTGATTATTGAAATTGATGATTTTAGTGTGAATTTGTGATAATATTGGTAATATTTCACAGTGCATCTATATAATTATTATAAAATACGCCAAATCATGTGCCAAGGTAAGAGCAGCACAGAGAACACTAGTGATAACGTAAACACTTATGCAAACTGAATACAGATGTAGTGCATTGCCTTGTTTGGTTAAATAAAAATATCACTCCATTATTTGGTCATTTCCTAACTTATTCCTCGTCGTACGCATGTCTATTCGGTTCGCTTGTTCAAGAACATTGAAAAACATCGCAATGCGAGCCATAATAGCGACGAATTTTAAGTAATACAACAATAAATCAAACTAAACAATCTCACTCGAACCAAACAAAGTAACTATTTTGCTATCGTGTAATTTGACGTTTAGTTTCGATCCTACGACTCGATACATAACTGTTATCGAGAGTGGAGAGTAAGGATTATTCGATCCCAATTCGATCCTAACGAATATTACGATCGAAGTTAGTTCCAATTAGAGCCACCGCACGATCGTGCGTTCGTGTTGAATTCAAGAGTACGGATAGGCATTAGATTCGAATGAAACTCGATTGATTCAGAACTCGAAGCTGTCGGGAGTAAGCCCCCTGGGCCAGTAGACAAGATGGTTATCGACAATCGTCATCGTTAGTAAACGATCAACCTTTGTATTGACACAAGAGATTGTTAAAAATCACGTGATATTTCGATTTGAAATGTCAACCCCTTTAGGGGGGCTGGGTTCGAGCAACCTTTTCAGACTTCCGCAGATTTGAGCTATGCAATGAATAAAATATGACTGTATGTAACAGTAAAAGTCCAATTGAATCAAGCTGAAAACCAGCACCTCTCCGACTCAACAAAACTTTGCCATCCAAGTAAGACCTTTAAATCATATGCGTTAAGTTTCTTCAAGAAGGGTGTAAAGAGGTTTCTTCAGGGTCGGCAACGCGAGTGATACCCCTGGTGTTGCAAGCGTCCATAGGCTACGGTAACCGCCTACCATCAGGCGGGTCGTATGCTTGTTTGCCAACTTAGTGGGATAAAAAAAATTTACATGATGAAATAAATGATGCTTAACGAACAACCGATGGATTTTTGCTGAGTCGGAGCGGTGCTGTTATAGTGAGTGATGACCTTAAAGCTGAGCTAACATACCTATATTGCACCCAGTTCTCTTCTGCTAAACTTACAACTAAGTAAATGAACAATAAAACTCGTAAACATTTATAATTAAAATTATTTACTGTACAAAACAAAGTGCACAGGTACTCCAAGAACATTTCGTTGTAACATAATAATATTAATACACAAGCACACTGATTCCCTGCCGTGTATAATCTCAAAAACTATGATATAATTCATCAATTGACATAGAAGTATAATATACTTCGATGTACAAGGCACTAATGACTCAAAAACTGTTATTAAGTTTGTGCAATGTGCAATTTTGTAGAAAAAATTACAAAAAAAAATATTTATTAAAAATTGTATGTCATGATCAAGTATAATTTCAGATCATTCAAATTAAATTAATTGAGCCTTCAAACCCTGCCGTAGGTACGCACAAATCTTTGGTCAAACCGCATTCTGTATATAATAAACCTATAATTGCTTCAAAGAAAAAAGGACTTTGATGCTATAAAATAGAATCTACATTTCAATGGCCTGATAGGTAGAAGTTTGGCCTGATAAGATTGTAAAGAAAAATACACTGTAAGTAGTTGTGTGTAAGTACATTTTGTTCAAACTTAATCTATGTTAGAATATTAGAAACACATTATTTACTCCTAAACAGAAAAAAATAAGATTAAATTATTGAAAAAAAAATTATATTGTTTATGTACAGTATACAGATATTTAAAATACTCAAAATATTTAATTGTGACCAAAGTTAGCCATAGTAAAATATACTTACAACTAGGTAAGTGCACCACAGTGATTTTACGTGTGCAATAAATACAGATTAAAAATACTTTACTCTTATTCTTTACAATAAATAGAATATTTATCAGTTAAAACTTATTTTTTTTTAAATATAGAATTATCTGACAATGAAGTGTATACTACGTTTGAGCGAGTGATTACTCTGAAGAATACATATACTATATTTCGTCTTATATCATGATAAATTAATATATTAATAAAAAATATGTTCATTTCATCTATACCTACTAAATAATAAAGATAAACTGCTTATTCAAGTCCTCAAAAATCGAACTATTATAACAGAATGATATGCTCGAATGGATGTCTTCAAAGTAAACACTTACTTATACCCACATAGCTGCTTTGCACAAAATAGGTTATAGTCCAAGAAGGACACAAACAATCAAATAAGTTATCTTCTGAGTTAATAGCTGTCGGATATATCACGCAAAACTTTTACCCCCTTATTAATAAATAAGGTGTAAGTCAGTCTTGTAATACCCAGGTATTAAGATAGCCTCATCCCTTTTTGTTTATATGACATTAGAAAGTGACGGATATATTTTAATCCTAGGTATTACTATACTTGACTTAAACCTTATTTATTAATAAGGGGGTTAAAGTCTACTTATAACAAATTATGTATCCATTTTCATTATTGAAAACCTGAGAAAGCGTGTTAAAACGCGTTATACTGAGCGATCAAAATAAGAATAGGAGTGAGTGACTCTCCGCCATATTGTGACGTCATAACTATTTTAACAGTAGAATAGAAACTAATTTTAAAACCAATTAAAAGTTCAATCCATTTTGTAATATTAAACAAAGGCCACTTGCGTCAAATTGTCTTACTTAAATGAAGACATAATGATAACTCAGGTTTAGCAATTAACTCTATATGGCGCAAAAGTGCCTAAGGACCACTTGCGTCAACTTGGGTTATCTTAATAACTCAGAGTTGGTTTCTTACCTGTGTTTAAATATAGCATTATAGTAGTGCCGATTCTGTTATAAATCGCACTAAACTAATTTTAGTCACATCACATCTCTTTCTTACGAACATCATTTAAAAGGGATAGAATATATTTAAAGCTGTCAAATTAATCTTTGCCGTCTTATCTTGCGGGTATTTAGGCGTAATCACGATAGATGGCGACTCAATTTATATTGAAAACAAGCATTGGACTATTTTGATAGGACTAAATTTCTTACATCCTTTTCTTATGTTCTTTGCTAGAAAGAGACATAGTGATATTAAAATTAGTTTAGTCGTTAACAACAGCATCAGGGCAATGCCAATGTCAAACCCAAGTAAGCAACTAACTCAAGAGTTATTAAGATAACCCAAGTTGACGCAAGTGGGCCTTATACAATAATTGTTCCTTAACCGTACTTTTGACATTCCTATTCTTATATCAATCACATAGTGCGTGCTTCTGGGTGTATCTATTCTGTAGTCTTGAATGGTAAGCTATCTGTGTTGTAGTTAGTATGCCTCCCGGGGAGGGGCAGGTGGCGATTCTATGGTGGAGGCGGTCTGCTTGGAGACGACCCTAGTGCCCTGCGCGAGGCCGCCGCCGCGCACCGCCACATACTTGAGGTACGCGTCCGCGCCGTACGCACCCACGCAAACGAACCCGAAGAACTACGCGTACGCAACACATTTGCATCAAAATTCAATCAAATATCATGATATAACCTGTTCCAATAAAGAACCATTTTGAAAATGGCGGCTTTGATGGCGGATGCGAGTTTCAAGTCCGAGCGAAACAGCTTCAAAACAAAACAGCATTGCTCTCCCTTTAATCCTCTATTTTAAGATATTTGTTATGGCTGAATAAATATTATTATTTTGGCACGCGAAGAACAAACACTCGCGTCATCTATTTATATTTATATATATGGTACGATCTGTCAATACAAAAGCAAGCCGCCATATTCAAATCATTCCTTATTGGAATAGGTTGTACAGTGCGACAAGGATCTGTTGGCGTGTGGTGGACATTTGTGTTGGCGTTACTTGTCTATGAAATACAAAATAAAGTACACTAAAATGACTCTTAAGTCTTAAGTGTTATTAATCCCATTTTGGCCACGTGCCAAAAGATCCTTGTCTCACTGTAATTGAGAATCAAGTAATACCGGTTCCCACAGACTGCACTGTTATGATGGAAATCGTTACATTCGAGGATGAGTTGAAATAAAGCTTGCAACGGAAAGATCTGTGATGGTAGTAAGTGACGATCAAGAACGTGGGCTGGAATTCTACAATGAGCCTGAAATTTCGGTAGTGGTAAACATCGTGAGGAAACCATAACTTGGTAAGACCAGTTGAAAATCTGTCGCGAAGCACCTGCTGGTGTGATCCGACAGTTGCACTTGAGAGTTCTTTTCTAGGCTTTGTGTACTCACCACTTTCCTAAGCACAATAAAATAGGACCACACAGGAGGACAGTTTAATTACTGCTGGTGAGCATCAGCAAACTTTCCAAGCTGTCAGTGCGAGTTGGCGAATTCACGTACATTCTATTCTTCATTTCTGGCGCCTAGAGGAACCAATCGTCAGAAATCTCCACAGGGGTACCAGACCATTATTGCCACGGAGTAGCTATTACAAATAAAAAATGGAACTTACAGTAGCAGCGGAATGAGGGTTGTCATGGACGGTAGCAGCTAGTATAGAGACCAGCAGGTAGAAGAATGTCCACACGGCACAGAAGAGGAACTCCAGCTTCAACCACGGTATCTTGTAGAACTTCTCCACGATGTGGAACAGATAGAAGCCGAGGAGGATGCCCGTGAACCAGAACGCGATCATGGAGATCCAGCTGAAGAATGCTCCCTTGAAGTACGTCTTGAGGTAGGAGAATAAGATGCAGATGAACCCGATCAGACTGAACACCTGGAATCACAATGTTTTTGTGAACATTTAGAGGAATCTTTCTTCCTTCCAATGCGAGGAGATTCTCCATCTGGCTTTATCCGAATCCTGTAGCAGGACACTATATCAGAAGACAGGCAACAGGTCCATCTGATAGAGAGAGGCCATAGTCGTCTATGGGCATTAAAAATAACAGGGGTATTGCCAATGTGTTGCCGAAGGCCTAGAAGGCAGGCATGTATCATAGAACGAGATCAAAACTCCGAAGTCTCAAGAATAGATCGTGTTAATTGAAAATAAACCTAATAACATTGGTGCATGTTCCAAATTCTTTTGTAGGCGCTATTTTGTTTATGGCCTCATAGCAGCAACAAGAGAAGAATTACCATTCAATTCGTCCACTGCCCCCACTTAGGTGCAAAAAATACTTAACGATAAGAATGTCGTGTCTCACACGAATATGTGCTGTTTTACCCACGTCATTAAAACCATATTTGCTAGCCACTTGCCACTCGCACATTCGACACCATTTCCATTTAATTCAACCGATATTATCGTATAGAAAATAATTGTTCCAGTTCCGCACATGAATTAATTAGTGAAAGCACAAACAAACAATGGTGAGTGGCGTCGCAGTACTATCAATTAGCTATTACATTGTGTACGAATCTACATCTTAAAGTCTGCGCTTACAATTTTATGTTGAATGCCCTTAATTTCTTTGTTACCAATTCCAATCTACAAACGCAATTATCAAAGATAACGAAAAATGATTCATTGTTGTTTTGTTATTATATTTGTCGACATAAGACGATAAAAATAATATTTAAACTAAATTCTAGATAGTAAAGTATTTTATCATTTAATTCTAACTACCAAGTTTAAGTTATGACCCATAGTTAACACGAATAGAATGTTCAATTAATTTCGCAACTAATAATAACGTCGCGTGTTAGTTAAATGTTAAAGGTAACAGTTCTCCCTAGGTAGGTACTCGGTGGGTTCGCCCTGCGGCCGCCAACTCGACACGCCGGAATTGCTCACCGATAACACTTCTAATAAAACCTTCAAGGGCACTTTGTGAACAAAGGTTCTTACACTCGCACTACGCACGAGCCGAGCCACGAACGAACAGAATTGGTTCGTTGCCCGTAATGTCAAGTGTGGACGTTACAACGAGCCTACAACGAGCGCGATGCGAATCCCTGTTCGTGAAAAAACACGAGGAGCGCAGTCGAGCGTAAGCCGGAAGCTCGTTCATGCCTCGGCTCATGCTCGGTTCGCGTAGCATGGACGCACCATTACTTTCTTCTTACATAAAGGTCAGTTCACACCGAGCCGCGACGTGACGTGCGTGACGATGCCTGAAGGGGCTGAAGGTTTCGTACTAACAGTGGCGGCGTAAGGCGTGGGCGATGTGGGCCACCGCCTACGGCCTCGCGACCCAGGGGGCCTCGCGCCCCGAAAATTTATGTTATACAAGCCGTCTTCTTGCGCTGGCAGAGGGCTCCGCAAAATGAATCTTGCCCACATAAAATTTAGGTCTTACGCCGCCGCTGCGTACTATGTTCTGTAGTGTATCGCAATGTCAAAAAGTACCTACTCTCGGTCTGAACTGCCCCTTAATGTTATGAACCACAATTTGGAGGGGAGTGACGTTGAATGCCGTGACGACGACAGTCGTGGATTCAAATCCTAAAATGAGCTTGAGCTTTCGTGAAGCAAAACTCACTCGATTTCGATAGGACTTTAAACTATGCCTAAGAATTTACTGAACCTTCCCATCAAAGTCCGAAATCAGATCAGCTATTTTCGTGATGTACTCATTAAATGCAGGTATCTCTCATTCTCTCAACGGCCGCACCGCAAGCTTCTTGTCATTCTGAGCGCATAGAAAGGTAGAATTTTTAATGACGCATCGCATGCGCTATCTACTACAATAAAGCCTTGCATAATACAAAGTAGTAAAAAGGAACTAACTAATTAACACTGCGAACTAATTGTATAATTTTGTAATAACCGCTTCAGTAGGCAAACAAATAAAGGACGCTTAGGAACAAACTCCTTGCGTCACATTACCATAGGTAGCGGCTAGCCAGGGGGGCCAGACTAAGGTCAAGACTGACCTAAAAATAGCCAGACTCGATCCATCATGGCAGATTTATATAGGAGCAATTCAAATAGGTTTCATACCATGATATCTATACATATAAAATCCTTTGTCCTGAATGACTGACTGATGGATCAATGCACAGCCTAAACCGGTGATCGTAGAGACCTGAAACTTGGAGGGTGTGTTCTTTGTATGACGTAGGCATCCGATAAGAAAGGATTTCCCGAAATTCTACCGCTAAGGGGGTGAAAAACGGGGGCAAAGTTTGTATGGGACAACGTGATTCCTTATATTAAACATTCTTTAACAGAATTGATGGAAGACGTGTTTAGTATTTTATTGAAACTCATCGCCTAACGGGGTTAAAACGGGGTAGAAAGTTATTT
The DNA here is from genome assembly GCA_947623365.1 of Achlya flavicornis. NCBI lineage: Eukaryota > Metazoa > Arthropoda > Insecta > Lepidoptera > Drepanidae > Achlya > Achlya flavicornis. Next base: position 18,966,188 of record OX392468.1, read on the forward strand.
TAGGGGTGATTTGCATCAAAGTTGAAATCAATACGCCTTGGTGCTTTTGATTTAAATATTCTTTTATATTTGACATTCCAATTTTAAAAAGTATTGCATTGCACCAAGCTTTAAGTGAGTTAGAGAGTTCAACTTTTTTGAATAAAATCGTATTGAGATTTTAAACCTTTTAGCTGATGTTATAAGGAGTAACTTAGCTACTGTTATTTTTGTAAATAATTATGTTCCACGCAAAAAAAAAAAAAAAAACATTATATTACAAAATAAATCCTAATAGGCGACCTTCGCGCATCATTTCACAATTACCAGCGGCGTACGGACGTAATTGACTCAAAAGTTTGAACGATTTAAATGAATCTAAATTAACGATACGCTTCAATACATCCCAAATTATAACGTAAATAAATTAAACCAATTTATTGTTAGTGTCTTCCTTCATAAGATGCTGCAGATTGGGGCACTTGCTATTTAGACTTTTTGAATGAGAGGATTCGATCAGAGATACCAACTAATGTAATTTTGAATATTTTTCCTTTCTATTAATTAAATAATATCTAATTATCCTACGAATATTACAAATGCAAAAGTTTGTGGGGATGTATAGATGTTTGGATGAATTTTGGCGCACCGACAGAATATGTTCTGGATTTGCATATAGGAAAAAAAGTATCATGTATATTAAAAAAACTGTTGACTGAACCTGCATTGCCTTCCAATATACTAATGTATACCAAATATCAAGTCAATCCGACCACTGAAAGTGGGTGAAATTCGACTTGCAAGATTTGACACAAACATAGATACATTGCAAGTTAATAAGAAGCTGATAAAAACAATAGGTCCCTCGAAATCGCGGTTGAAATTGCCTGCAAGTGTCTGACTCTCAGTGGAATTTAGGAAGTACAACCTTAAATAAAGGAAACTAAAGCAAGTTCAAAAAGGGTGTGAAGAGATTTCTAAAGGGTCGCCAACGCGCGAATGATACCCCCTGTGTTGCAAGCGCCCATAGGCTACGGTAACTGCTTACTATCAGGTGGGCCGTATGCTTGTTTGCCACCTTAGGTGAATAAAAAAATAAATATATATAAAAAAGTATACTTACAACTTGCACCACTTTTAGTATGCCAGGAATGGTCTTTATATATGAGGGGTCGAACCGTATGTTTGTCTGTACCATTGTGCTGGATGTGACCGTCGTCGTCGTCGTGTGCTGCCCAGGAAAACCAACTTCAGCCATTGTTACTCAGCTGTAATAGGAAAACCACGTTTATCTACAATAATCAAACCCTGCAATGAAGAAAAATATTTTTATTTTACTTCCAAATACACTTATAGATCCTAGAAAACCATTTATTTCCATTAGTATATAATATAGGAGTAAGCCTTTAGGTTGTTAAGCCAGCAAGTCAGACATTACATTTATGAATCAATTGCAAAACCATTAAATTGGTATTTACGACAGAATGAGTGTCAGGTGTACAGTCATATCTAACATGTAATATCTATTATAGTAGATGAGTATGATAGTTAAATGTTATGATTAATCACTTCTCATGATCGGAACTTATGCTAAATTTATGTCAAGTTATAAGGGGAGGAGGCCAATGAGAAAAACAGAAAAATGGATATCCAATAGTTTAGATAGTTTCAAATATGGATATTCGTATTTTTAGGTATTGTAAAAGGAAAATAGAAATAGGTAATGATTTGATGCAAGTGGTTAGTGTGTCGGCTGAGCCAGGCAAAAACTTGTCATAATGTGTCTCAGTTAGACTAAGCCCCTATCTGAGATTATATGATACTTTTATATCAGATTAAGTCACGGTTATGGATAATTTTTACTTCAGTCCCATAGTTCCGGCTACAGAGCTCTGTCACATCCCTGCATTCTACATATCACAGCATCACTTGTGGAGTGAATGTTTCATTAATAAATTAAAAATATATTGCTTGATGATTCAAACTTCACACAGATAAGCATAATTAAAAATGTGCATGACATTAAAAAAAACCACAACAATATATATGATTAGTTAGATAAGCCAGGTGTCTGAACTTTAATTTTGGATTGTTGATAAAAATATCAGAATAAATATAATGCAAAGATTTGACTGATAATGGCTGATAATTTTACATAATTGCACATTTATGTATTATTTTTTTATTTTTGAGAGAGGTAGAGCGTTTATTCGCTCAAAGAGCAGCTTGACTGGGGAAGTACCTCCACCTTACAGAATACTGCAGCCTTATTTGGCTTTATGTTGTGTAAAGTTGTGTTCCTGCGCACGAGTAAGGTCGCCAGAGCTCATAGGGAGGGGGGAAAGGTCGGTAACGCGTGAGCGATGCTTCTTGTGTTGCAAGCGTCCATATGGCTACGGTAACCGCTTACCATCAGGTGGGCCGTATGCTTGTTTACCAAGTTGTAAAAAAAAACTTGCTGCCCAGCTCGCCTTCATGCACATGGTATTCAGGGTGTAGACAAATCCAACAAATCAAAGATCATGAAAATCGATCCCGCCATTCTTGAGTTATAAATGGTGTAACTAACATGACTTGGATTTATAAGTATCTTTCTAATATCTTTTAAATGCAGAAGTGTGTTTGTTGAACTGAATGATGTAGTTTTTGGATAAAGAGATAATGGGCTGGAGCAACATATGCTACTTTTAAATGCAGGAATGTAGATGAAACCACATGAAAGAATTTAATTTTGAGATAAATAAAACAATGGGCCCAATTCTTGAAGGGCCCGTTATTGTTTAGTTTCACCACTAAGTATGACAAAAGAGTCCAAATACATTAAGAAACAGATTAACATACATAACTTCCACATATTTAATTAAAGAAGTAATTAGCACATGTATTAGCATTGACGACTATGGCCATAAAACAGTAGCTTATTAGAAGGTACCTGAATATAAGGTATATGAACATACCACATTAACAAAGTAGTTTTTTCCAAATGAAGATGTCTATGTTAAATAAAAAAACTACATGCAGAATAAATGACTATGAATATGAATAAAATATTATAATGTTCAGAGCATTCTGAAGCAAAGGCTACATCTGTTTATATCAAAAATTCTGTGGGCGTTTCACAGTTTAGTTGTAAGATTAGATAGGTACGTGGTACGTTACCAAACGCCGAAGTCTGTCACCAACCAAAATAGGAATACATCACAAAATAAACTTTACAGTTATGTATATTGAAAGTGTGTTGGAAATACTCACTAACTTCGTCTTTCTTGAATCACTTTTAAGTAAAGATACAATTCACTCTGTAAAGCTACAGTAAAAACGTGGTAAAAACAAATTGGGTGTAAATTAATATCAGGTGATAAAGGTATCGTGAAATTGTATCGTTACGAAACTAGTAGTTTTTTTTACAATGTTTGTATTTTCTCTCGGCGGTTGTTTATTTTCTATTAACGATGATAGAAAAGCTGCCGCTGTATATTTATTGTTCTAAATTTGGATTTATTTAGCGGAGTTATACGGACGGACTACGCTACGCAGAGAAAAAAAAAATTTCACTCACACACAACACACAGGCTACATTCCGAATTGGATAATATCGCTCAGTCACAGTCAGTGCTCGCTCACAGCAATAATTTGAGTACCGACCGATAGTGCGTTCGAATGGGGAGGGACAGGCAAAGCTAATCTCAGATGGCGCCACCCTCACTGGTAACTATCATTTATATTGAATTGATGGATTTTCATGAATTTCAATTAATTAAACCAGCCAGTAACCGGCTTTTATAATAAAATCGTTAGGTTTGAAGTGATAACTGCATAATCTTCCTATGAGCTTGGTGTCCATTTTTTTTTAATAATCCACGGCTTGTTTCTTTTCAATTGGTGTAAACCTTTATTATTGCATTAAAATTCACTAAAGAAAGGCATTATAATTATTGAATAACTTATTTGATAACGAATACGTAAAAAATGTATGGTGTTTGACAGATAGAAGGCACCAGCAACTATACGACACCTAGCGGGATAAATTGTCAGTGTGCCTCCTCATTGGAGTGATGTCGTTTTTTACAGTTTCAAAATGGGCATTTTTGTTTATGCGATCGAATTGGAAAATTTCAAAAATTTTGCAACTTTTGCCACAAACGATATTTCCCAAATCGAACGATGAGATACAAAAATGACATTTGCATGCTCATCGCCTGCTTGTCACTTGTCTCAACCTACCTTTTCCCTTCAGTTAATCTTTAAATAAACCAAGTTAATCTGACAAATTATTATCTTGCCTGTTAATATTTCTATCAAATTTTACAATAAACATTAGAATTTTCGCTTCCCGTTTGAATTTTACAAAACTTATCTGTCAGATTCAAAGATGTCAAAATATGATCACAAACGACCCTGCCTCGGAGGTGGGTCAAAATTTGCAGTTCACGATGTCGTTTTTAACTGTTTCCAAGTAAAACGAACGGAGAACGAAAACAGTTCAAAACGCCAATTTCGCCCACAACTTTCCAAATCGAACGCCAGATGTGATCGTTTTTGGCATTTTTGACTGTTATTTTTGCTACCATACCCCAATTCGAACGCACCTCGAGTTAGATATCACGTTAATGACAGCTGAGAACTGTCAACAATTCGGAACGCTCGTGAACGAGCTCACAGTATATTCAAAACAGCACATTTGAGAATCTAATTAAAATCTGAATTAACAATGCGCTAGGACTCCTTATATCTTTTATCTATCTATATCTATATCTATATATCTATACATATAATAAAACTGTAGAAAAGTCGTGTCTGTACATTGAATATATTTACCAAAAACTGATTGGGGGTGATGTAGAATGACTAACACAATACATAAATACCATTTAAAAAAAAATTGTCTGTCTGTCTGTCTTTCTGTCTGTCTGTTTGTCTGTTTGAACAGGATAATCTTCGAATCCACTGAACGGATTTGCATGGGGTTTCCACAGGGTGATTGAGCGTTGCTTGGCGCTTCAACTAGGCTTTGTTTCATCAAAATCGGCTCACGGGAAAAAAAGATATCTCAATTTATTTATTTACAGGCCGTCTCACGGCTATGAGACACAGAGGGAGAGAACTACTAGATGGCGTTGTCTTTTTCCTGAATCGCACTATGGTTTCGTTCTCACAATTTTATGACAGGATCAATGATTCTAATATAAATCTTTTGATTGATGAGAGCCATCAACGCTCCCCCGTTTGACCTTTTAGTTTTGTTCACTACAAAAAAAAGCTATAAATAAGTACAGCTGCATTGACAAACTTATGAAAAAGGCTTACCTAAGTAAGAATCGAACGTGCAAAACTTCACGATGTGTTCTCATTCTCAAGTTATTTCTTAAGATTTTATTTTTTTTATTTGATTAAGTTTTATCTGATTATTAATATTTATTGTGAATGATGTCTTTCTGTTTACTTTAGCTATTTGCACCAAAAAATAATGAGCTTCTTTTTTATTTATTTTTTAATGAAACTGGCTGCTTTCGCTTAGGGTAATGGTTTTATTTTATTTTCGATTCAGGTATTCTGCAAAAGATCTTCCACAAGTACCTACATGCAACCATAACAAAAAAGCCATTTATGAGTGCAAAAATTTAACGCTTGCCGATGGTAAAGGCTTTCATGACGCCTTTTATGCCAACAAAACCAAACAAGCTCAAGATGCTTTTCTACTCAAATTCTGTCACGTGACTGATGTTCAACGTCGTCGACCACGAGCAGGAACACAAAGTGGACGCCAAGCGAAGTACTCGACAAAGCTGTACATTAAAAAAAAGAATTCCACTGCCCTATTGCACGTCTGTCAGTCAGCGTTTTTAGGCATACTGCAAATACCAAGTCATAGAATACGTAGAGTTGCGGAAGTGTACAAGAAAACTGGAGGTCTTGTGAAGGAAAAAAGGGGTGGTGATCACACATCCCATAAAAATACCCTGAAAAAGCAGGAAGTTAAAGCTTTTATAGAGTCTTTTAAGTGTTTAGAATCACACTACTGTCGATCTAGTACGGAAAGAAAATATTTGGACTCTGCATTAAATATATAAAAAATGTGGCGAATGTTTAATGATCAAACTGAGAATAAAGTGAAGCACTGCTATTTTCGCAGGATTTTTAACACACAATACAATATTGGATTTGGCAATCCAAGAACCGATGTGTGTTCAAAGTGCACGGAATTGGATGAACGAATTAAAAATGAAAAAAATCAAGCAGAGAAAACCAAATACATGATTGAAAAGACCATCCACAAACGCAAATCTAAAAAAATTTACGAACTTTTGAATGAAAGACAACATGGAATGTTGACACTGTCCTTCGACTGCCAGAAAAACCAGGTTTTACCTAAAATACCAGATCAAATAACATACTACAGTCGACAAATCTATATTTATAATTTTGCAATAGTTCTATCAGTTGAAGGAAAAAAACTGAATAAAGATACGGTCAGTTTGTACACATGGAATGAAAATGAATACAAGAAAGGAGCGAATGAAATTGCTTCTTCAGTTTATCATCGGTTGAATGCATTAAACTTGGAGGATATTAAAACTGTACGACTTGTGGCTGATGGATGCGGAGCCCAAAATAAAAATTCCATTTTCATTGGAATGTGCTGTGTGTGGTTATGCAACGCTCCAGGTCATATGAACGACATTGAACTTGTTTTCCCAGTACCTGGACATTCATTTTTACCAGCCGATCGAGTGTTTGGGAACATTGAAAGGGAGTTGAAACGAAAGGAAGTAATTGTGCAGCCAAATGAGTATCATGATATATTCAGTCACTATGGAACAGTTATAAAAATGGAAATGGATTATGACTGGAAAGAGGCTTTACATGACATTATTAAGCCACCTGGTCAATGGCATTTTCAATTTGCTTAAAGTAAGCGTTTTTTTATTAAAAGATATGGTAATAAAATCAAAGTCAAAGGAAAACCCCATTATACATCAGACTTTACACAATTCAAATCTATTTTGAAAAGAGGTAAATCTTTTAAAGATGTTCTTCCACTACCAGTGCCAAAAAACAATGTGCCCATTAAAAGAGAAAAAATCAATGACGTGAGAAAGTTATTGGAGAAACATTATGGGTCGCAGTGGGAAAGCAATAGTGAACTAATATATTACAAAAACGTTTTAAATTCTGTAAATGCTGATGCAGATCAAGAAGACGAGCCTTTATGTGATCCACCAACAGCTGAATCTAATATTACGATATAGGAAAATAGTCGTCTTTCAATCAATCATAATAATGATCAAAATCAATCGTAATATAAGTTACTGTTGGCCTCCGCCTATTAAAATTTCATATTTTGTGTTAATGTAAACGCCCATTTAAAATCTTGGTTCATGTAGGTACATATAAAATACCTTCCTCTGTAATATGACCATGGAAGTCAGTTTAAAAAGGGACTTTGGCATTGTGTAGTTGATATTCCTTGTTTTACAATAAATACATACTTTTGTAAAACGTTTTTTATTTGCCATCAGTACCCAACACCATAGTTGATTTTGACAGCTGACAACAGGAAATAGTGAGGTGCAAACTAGCTTCGATCCAAATCGATTAAAAGCAAACCCACCTAAGTCCAAAGTTAAAATGCAAAGACACATTAGTCCCAGGATATTTTTAATTTTTTGCGACTCTGGTGTCAATTTGGTTGATTCATGTTATATATATTTCTAATACCAGTTATTATACGTGTAACAGTAAACGAATCGTTCAAATTAACACATGCTCTAAACCACAGTGAAAAACTTTAAATATCTCAGTTTGCATGTTTTGTGACTGAAGCGACTTTGCTTTTATACCCCTCAAAGTCGATTTTATTAAACCGAAGCGAACTAAGGAACTAAGGACTAACTACCTATTTACCTAATATGTTATTTATAAATGAACTGAAGAGCGCTCCGGTATACCGGACCGTACACGCTATCGATCTGCGCAGGTAAACCTACACAGGTAACCTCTCCGGTAGACCGTAGCGTGTAAGGCTTACATTAGGCTACTCAAGACAAAAATCGGCGAAGAATAATCTGAACAGTGATTCCCTCTGGGATCTGGGTTATACTTTCGAAGTTATTTTGACCCATATAATATTAATCCTTATCTAATTATTTAAGTTTAAGATACCTCTATGCTCAAAATACCTGTCAAATCGTGAAATTAAGGTTCAAACACAAACGTGGGTTCAAATTTGTTCGAATTATTAACAGTTTCACAGGTATTTTCATCATAGATTATTGTGGCTTTTGGGCTACTTTAGGCTACCTGCTCTGAAATTTGGCTACTGTAGGCTACTTAAGCTGTGAAATATGGCGACATCAAAGTCATCCCCAATCCTCATCTATGTCAAACCTTGTGTCGTTTCCACAAACTACTAAAGGGATACTACGGACTTTTTGGCGGGAACATGCAGAGTGACGTAGCATTTTCATTTTTATTTTCATAAAGTGTATTTTGAGTTTATTATGTATTTTTGGTGGTATTTTACCCAATAAAGATCATCGATGTGCACCAGTGAAGTGAAATGAAATGAATTATGTGTATCGTGACTTTTAAAGTTGTCTCAAAATGTCCGTGAAGAGTTTTAGTACAATGACCACCATTGTAGTAAAACATGACTTTTATGGACGGTGACTGACTGAGGACTTTAATGTGAAGTGATTTATTGTGACTGGACACTATAATATAACTCGACACTGGCAGAAATGAGCCCATAATTGGGCTTGGTTGCCAAAATTAAAAATAAGAAGAAGAAGGACTTTTTGGCGGGAACTTGCAGAGTGACGTAGCATTTTCATTTTTATTTTCATAAATTTGTGTATTTTGAGTTTTATTGTGTATTTTTGGTGGTATTTTACCCAATAAAGATCATCCATTTCCACCAGTGAAGTGAAATGAAATGAATTATGTGTATCGTGACTTTTCAAGTTGTCTCAAAATGTCCGTGTAGAGTTTTAGTACAATGACCACCATTGTAGTAAAACATGACTTTTATGGACGGTGACTGACTGAGGACTATAATGTGAAGTGATTTATTGTGACTGAAAACTATAATATAACTCGACACTGGCAGAAATGAGCCCTATTTTGGGCTTGGTTGCCAAAATTAAAAATAAGAAGAAGAAGAAGAAGAAAGGGATACTACGTATGTCGTTTCGTTGGCAACACTGTATTTTACTTACTTACGTTACGTAGTGTACGTTAAACATCGATAGTTTGGTAATCCGATAGTATCGATAGTTTTACTAAAATCTATCGATAGTATCGATAGCCTATCGATAGTTTTAATATTTGTAGGCTGAGCGTGATATCATTAAAATAACAAATGTTACACGAAACAGAGAGTTTTTTTTTGATATATTCGAAATAACAATCAAAAATCAGCATTCATATTCATCATAATAATTAAAGTACCTATCATTCATCACATTAACAAAGTCACAAATCAGTCATCAAAGTAGCAGCTATTTAGTTTTATAAACAACAATTCGTTCAATCTCTTTTCTTTTAACCTATTTCTGCGTTCGGTTAAAATTTGTCCGGCCTTCGAAAAGATCCGTTCGGAAGTCGTTCGAAAAGATCCGTTCGGAAGGAATAGCTTGACGCGCGGCCCGATCGGGCCTAAACCATCACAACAGGTTATAAGAACTCCACACAACACAACTTCATTGTTTCGAAAAAACATCCACAAACTGACTGACTTCTTTCGTATAAATGAATGAAATACGCACGGTATTCCCCTACCATAGAACACAATCTCAACGCCTACGTCTTTGTCAAATTGTCACTCCTACCGGGGAATAACCTACATATTGTCTATGGATATGTCTCGTCTATGATACACCTCGACTCTAGGGTTGTAATAATATTACTCGAGTAAACAATCGATCGATAATTATAAAAACTATCGATAGTATCGATAGCCTTTTACTATCGATACTATCGATAGTCTATCGATGTTTAACGTACACTAACGTTACGTTATACGGTGTTTATTTGCCAAAAATCACAAACTACCAAGAGAACTAAAGTTCCAAAAATCTAAAAAGTTCTGACGATTTTTACGAATTTATCGTGTCCTTTATCTGAAATTATATAGGTAATTAGACAATTATAACTCATATATGAGTCCTATAGAATCAAAAGCGGATATCTGATTTTTTACAAAATGTTGGCAATTAACGAAAAACGTTTGTACTTCATTATATGGCATTTTTTAAATAATAATTGTTTGTTTATGTATCTTTTATTATTAATAATAATAGAAAAAACACAAAACACGATGTGGAGTCAACATCAAAGAGACAAGTGACGAATCTTTTTTACAGATTTCCGGTTTTGATTCTAAACATTGAAGATGGCCATATTTGATTTTAAGTCTATTGCAGATATCCATATTTGATCCCAACTAAACGTCAGATCGCAGTATTTGATTCTAAACAAACTAGAGGTAAAACAAGGGTTGTCGAAAACAAAAAAAATGTTAATTATTATGTTTTATTAAAATTACTAACGAAAATCGGGGTTTAAGGCCATCCCAAACATAAAAGTATTTACCCGACTGACCCGGAAGGAGGGTTTTGTTTTTCGAATGTATGTATGTATGTCTATTTCTTTGGCACGCTCTGCAGCCTAAATGGCTTCATGGATTTGAACATATGAGGTGTCGTTAGATTCGTCTAAACTGTGGGAGTGGTAATAATCATAATCTCCCTACAATGAAGAGTCGGTATTGTTTAAATAAATATGTTTATCTTCAAAATTATATCTTAGCAGTTCACTACTGAAACGAAACAAAAATAATATTAACTAAACAAATGCATAAATACAAATAAATAAATGCGAGATAAACAAAAATAAAATATATAGAATAAAGTGCGAACCCTAGACAAGGTACACACCTCATTCATTTAGCTATATTTATTTTCTATTTATCCGGATTCTTTTGGCTTTTTCGGCCAAAACAATTATTCACATGTGTTGGGTAACAATTCAGGATTATAATTTCACATAATCTGTTTAACTTCAGCAGCAGAAACTTTAATAAATCAATAAAATCAAACAGTAAAAAATAATTAAAACACGTTCACCACGCAAACATAATGGACGCCTGTGATTGGTCGAGCGTGCAGTTTGCCATATTTGATTTTGAATCTTTACAGAAGGCCGGATTTGTTACTAATCTGTTACTTTTGAGTTGATTTTCTATGGAAGATAGTCATCTCTGATATGGAGATTATAATTCGTTAGAAAGTACTTAAAATTTTGCGTGTTGCCTTATTCAGAGTTCATTTTTACCAAAAACGTCAGTTAGCCGGCTTTGATTCTATAGGACTCATATAGTGAAAAGTAATTATTTACAATAGTTATTCTTCGAGAGCTACAGTAAGACACAATTGTCTCTCAAAAGTATTTGAATCATGTAAACAAATAATATAAATACATGGGTTGTTATTTAAAAATATGAGTCATTGATGTGTTTAACACAATTTGGTATCGGTTAATAATTTAGTGTCAAGGTGAGGTGACCGAGCGAGCATCCTCACTTAACTTCATGTAGGCGTATCGACTATACGATTTATTGGTATCGTGTTTGGTGTTGATAAAGTACCGTACGATCGTATTACGCTCCACTCGAATAACATGTAAGTTATTTTTTATTATCATTAAACATTATTTGGGTCGCTCTTTGACCAATTAAATGTAGCAGAATATCTTTCTTATTCGTAAGCCTAATTCTTTTTCTGGCGTCAAAGTAGCCTTAGTTACTCTTAACATCAGCTATCTGCCAGTGAAAGTCCCGTCAAAATCGGTCCAGCCATTTTGGAGAATTTATAAATTGAGCTCCATAAATTTACTTTCATATGAATTCAGAAAAGTTATTTTTACATTACTAACACTTAAATTTTTCTTTATTTGTATAGAAAAGCTATTATTAAATATTTTGTAGAAAGATAAAAATAAAATACTGCATCTAGTTACAGTAGTAGTACCCAACTGATATGGCATGTTGTGAATCTTCGTTCACACAGAAAAGAAAGTATGGCCCGAAGATTAATGAAAGAATGCTTAAAACTTACAATCAACCACTACTATAAGACTCATAATACACTTCAGCTGTTAGTTCCGTCTCACTCGCAAGTGACGCACGCCCCTCCACACTCATGGCGGCAGCTGCTGACTAATAGCATTTCCTGCGCTTTGAAAATGTATCTTCTCTCGCAGGTACATTGGTAAGCCATTACAGTTGGGTACTACTGTACATGATTATCACCATTGACTAAGAATATTATAGAGTGATAACATTAACAACCTTGTGCAGAAAATAAGCAGTTTCCAGATACATCATACACTAGCTGTCTCGTACGGTATCACCAGCATTCCTGTGATAAAAAGTAGCCTATAATACTTGGTGATAATGTAGCTTCCTATTAGTGAAAGAATTTTTCGAATCGGTCGTTCCAGAGATTAGCCCATTTAAACAAAGAAAGAAACTCTTCATGAAAATCTGTATTTTTTTTTGTGATTTCGAATTTGTTCCCATAATTAAAATTGCTCGTATTTATGAGTACTTTACAAGTTATTTTTTTTTGTCATGTCGTATCCACCCCATGTATGTGCGCTTCATTTCAAGGCATTTTGCCTGTAACTAGCTCATGGCCCGTACTGAAGTACAGTTGATCTTTTCATATTCTTACTCTATGGTTATTACTTTGTTATATCTTCTTTACAGATGACAGAATCAAATCATGGCATACCCAAATCGGCAGGCGCCTCCACCGCCGCCCCCGCCCCCGCCTCAGACCTTGGGCTCAACAAACACGGTGTTCATGACGTCTACACGGTTTGATATATCATACCTGAAAACACCTCCTGGGATCATTAAAGCTATTGTTATTGTGAGTAGTATTATACTTCTAACAGAGATGGATAGAGACAAGCTGACGAGTAGACTAATGATCATCACTATATAGATTGGAGATTTGGAGCAACTTACTACTCAATTTAAACTTACTAATCCAATCATAATATATATTTATTAAGTTTGTGTGTGTATATTTTTGTTACCATTGAACTTTGTAACTGCTGAACAGATTTTCATGAAATCCATATCTATGTACATAATGTTTTTTGAAAAATATAAGTTATTGACAGCTGCTTTCAAAATTTTTGACTGTTTGTTTCTTCAAGCATCACTCAAAAACTAATGGACCGATCGCAATGAAATTTGGCTTGCCGATAGATAGTATGGAGAAGGCTACTTTTATCCTGGGCATGCAGATGAAATTGTGCAGGACAACTGTTTAGCAATATGTTTAGTTAGGTCCTGGAAGACATGATATTTTTATCCCTTAGGGATAAAACATGATTACACATCATTAGACATTAGGGACTCTTCCAGGGATGTCTTCTCCTTGAGAATGCAGGTATAAATGCAGGAGAGGAACTAGTGATGATATTAATTAAAGAAAACAATGTTACAACAACAATAGTAAACTGCTGACGGGAGCTCTTATCTAACTACGCACTTGCATCGCATCACTAACCCCATTATGCCAGTGCAAATAATTACATGATTATCAACTGCATAACCAACCACTGAATTCATAAGACAACGTCATAAATGCAACATATAGTACTCGCTTGAAGTCGCCGGTCCTAGTGCCATATGTGAAAAGCTATTTCGAGCGAATACATTTTGAAGTCGCCTTTTGAGAAACGCGGGGCTGCGCGGCGGAACGTCGCTTCTTGAATGCTTCGATCAAAAGGAGCCAAAAGACAATCTTGCTCTACCCTGATTTTGGGCTAGGGCCGGCCCTGCGCTTTATGGTAAGTGGTCAACAGCAGGGGTATCACTCGCGCTTTGCCGACTATATCTCTTCTCACCCAAAAGGAGCGATTCTCTCCAAACTTGGTCACGCCTTCCTTCAAACCTATAATTCCCCAACAGTTGCTTAACCTCCTTGGCTTCATCTGCGTCCAGTCTTCAGCCTTCTGGTGGAACGGTCGCGGCGTGTTCTTCAACACAGTGGCCCACCTCGGGCTGTGGTTCTCGACGGGCGTGCTGCTCTGCTACCTGTTCCACGTGGTGGAGAAGTACCACAACATCAAGTGGCTCAAGATAGAAATGATCGCGTATGTTGTGATGGTGTTCTTGTATCTCATCGCGTCGACTATCGTGGTCGCGTATGGAAATGCCGCTTATTCTGCTGGAGGGGTGAGTTACAGTTGAAAATGACTTTTATGTCGTTACTATCTAAGGTTTTTTTTCGTGTGTAGACTTTACCACAATATCAACAAAAGTGATGATATGGCCGAAGGTGGTAGCACACAAAGCCTAAGAGGGAACTGGCTCTCAAGTGCAGCTATCGGAAGACACCAAACAACAAAGTACAACAGTTTTACAAAGTAAAACCACAGTTTATAAAACCATACAGTCATTCGACGAAGACGTCTAGACAGGGCAATGGTGCGGGTGTGAGGGGCGATACGCGGGAAAGCCGAGCCCGACCTGCGAACAAAACAATGTTAGTAGCTCGGGATACAACAAACTTTATATGGCCGTCGCGATACTGTGTAGACGTTGTCGGCTGTATGGTTTTATAGACTGTGATAAAAACTATGACCGTCGCCACGGCATTCGACGTCTAATAATAAACGTTACATTTCCCCTTACCTACTGCATAGTTCTACAAGGATGAATCAATAATTACCGAGTCTTACCTACTGAACACGCACGTCGAACAATAATGAGCCGTAAAGAAGCTGCGACGTAGTTATTGACCTATTTTTCCTGGATTGATAGGTACGTTCATCGAGGAAAGATCCCTTTAGAGTAGTAATAATGAACAATCAAATTCCGAAACTCGTCAGTGATTTGTCACTGAATTTGAACAGTAAGCACCAATTACTGCATCGTGTGTTTTTGACTTGGCCAATGAGAGTGCATGCTTGCTTGACTTAGCCAATCAGAGTGCGTTGTCGGCGGTGGGAAATTGGCGGAATATATTTCAACCAAAATGAACGTCATTGCGCTTTTTTGGGTTAATTGTTCGATGGGTACGTTAAAGGAAACTATGAATAGGTACTTAAGGATGAAGTTCCATGCATTGTTATAAATAATACCGTACCATTACAAATGTATGCAATGCTTAGTATATATAGTAGTTTGTATTTATTCTTATCTGTACCTACGTAACTTAGTATGGCTGATTTGTTACACTAAATCGGTCACTGCGCAGTTTTATGTAGTCAGAGCGAAAATCTTCATATTCAAAATTATGTAGGTACTTAAATAGACCTTCGCAGGCAATTATGAATAGTCCGGCTCTAATACCGGTTCGGAAGGTTGCATTTGCTGAGCCGCCAATAATATCAGCAATTACTATTGTTAGCATTAACATTATATTATTTGAATATTATTGAATTTCATACCATTGAATATTGATTAATTATAATTAATTGTCAGCATTATTTATTATGAAACTGTAAAACGGTTTATTTTGATATTGTGTATTTGAATATCGAGGAATGGCAACACCAGAAAAGTATAATCGTAACAATGGCGGCCATTGGAGAAAGTGTTTTAATTAATTTTGTGGTAATTACCAAGTTTACCAACGGTGTAAATACAGATTTAGCTTGTTTAAGCCAACTGCTTTTCAGTAAATAAGGTATGGTTAATAAATCAGAAGAGGGATTGAGAAATCAGCTCACCAGTATGTATTTTTTTTATTTTCTATTTTGTGTGTCTTGCTCGTGACGGATAATCAACTATGGCTAGTACGATGCCACTAACAAAGATACTTTGATAATATATCTTAAGTAAACAGTTGTTTATGTAAATAAAAGGTTGATAATAGAATCATTCTACATTAAAGTTTGAGTTTCTTGCCGGGAGTCTTCTCAGTTTAAGTGTATTACGAACCGGTGGTAAAATCAATTGTAACGTTCGTAAGTGCCTTATTAAGGCCTATATTGAATAAACAATTTTTGAATTTTGAATTTTAAGAAAATAAAGTTATATCAACATTAAATGTAATAATGAAATGTAATATAGATTATTCAAGTAAAAATAATTATTGAAATACCTAGAGATACCTATCTTTTATCACTAAAACCTTCTAAGTGAAACATGCTGCTATATGCGGTGATCACTAAAAACTCCTAAGTGAAACATGCTGCTATATGCGGTGATCACTAACAACTTGTAAGTGAAACATACTGCTATATGCAGTGATCACTAAAAACTCGTAAGTGAAACATACTGCTATATGCGGTGATCACTAACAACTCGTAAGTGAAACATGCTGCTATATGCGGTGATCACTTACAACTCGTAAGTGAAACATGCTGCTATATGCGGTGATCACTCAAACCTCCTAAGTAAAACATACTGCTATATGCAGTGATCACTAAAAACTCCTAAGTGAAACATGCTGCTATATGCGGTGATCACTAACAACTTGTAAGTGAAACATGCTGCTATATGCGGTGATCACTAACAACTCGTAAGTGAAACATGCTGCTATATGCGGTGATCACTAAAAACTCATAAGTGAAACATGCTGCTATATGCGGTGATCACTAAAAACTCGTAAGTGAAACATGCTGTAATTTGCGGTGATCACTAAAAACTCCTAAGTGAAACATGCTGCTATATGCGGTGATCACTAAAAACTCGTAAGTGAAACATGCTGCTATATGCGGTGATCACTCAAACCTCCTAAGTGACACATGCTGCTATATGCGGTGATCACTAAAAACTCCTAAGTGAAACATGCTGCTATATGCGGTGATCACTAAAAACTCCTAAGTGAAACATGCTGCTATATGCGGTGATCACTAACAACTCGTAAGTGAAACATGCTGCTATATGCGGTGATCACTAAAAACTCGTAAGTGAAACATGCTGTAATATGCGGTGATCACTAAAAACTACTAAGTGAAACATGCTGCTATATGCGGTGATCACTAAAAACTCGTAAGTGAAACATGCTGCTATATGCGGTGATCACTAAAAACTCGTAAGTGAAACATGCTGCTATATGCGGTGATCACTAACAACTCGTAAGTGAAACATGCTGCTATATGCGGTGATCACTAACAACTCGTAAGTGAAACATGCTGCTATATGCGATGATCACTTCAAACTCCTAAATGAAACATGCTGCTATATGCGGTGATCACTCAAACCTCCTGTGAAACATGCCGCTGTATGCGGTGATCACTAAAAACTCAATATAGTCGAATCGACTCATGGCGAGTATGGCGACCTCTAAAATAGTATAAAATGATAAAACATGGTGATATCACATAATGCAAAAATTTTTTAGACATACAGTATACGAATGGCCGAAACGGAACAGGGACATTCCGTTAAACAGGACGGCCGTCTGTTAGCATTAACATTATATTATTTGAATATTATTGAATTTCATACCATTGAATATTGATTAATTATAATTAATTGTCAGCATTATTTATTATGAAACTGTAAAACGGTTTATTTTGATATTGTGTATTTGAATATCGAGGAATGGCAACACCAGAAAAGTATAATCGTAACAATGGCGGCCATTGGAGAAAGTGTTTTAATTAATTTTGTGGTAATTACCAAGTTTACCAACGGTGTAAATACAGATTTAGCTTGTTTAAGCCAACTGCTTTTCAGTAAATAAGGTATGGTTAATACTATTTTTAAAACTAGCTTAGACTCATTATCAAAACCGCATCGAAATCAGTACAATGGTTCCCGATTTATAAGCACGCTAAAGGACAGACGGAGTGTCTAGTAATATAAATCAACAATAGTACATACACAATAGAGGTGATAGTAGGTATCTCTGACTCACTAGTAGAATAGTGAATCAAATCATGGTATGTACTTGTTGTAGGAGTTATGAATCGTAAGTAGAAACGTGACTCACTCATTGTTTCCTCGCGACATGTGTTTTTAATACCTCTATTTACCGTTTGAAAAACTTGAAAACAAATGTAATATCACCACGACGATATCTATGTGAATAGGTACAGTCGAAGACATAAATATGTATACACTTAGTAAAATTCAACAACGGTTTCCTCTTAAACTACTGATTGAAATAATGAGATATTATAAAGGCAGAATCTTCTAACATATACTATTATGATTTGTGTAATAGTTTAACACTTAAATGTTAAACATGCGAGAAAATTGCTTTTGAATTTCAGAAAGTGTATACATATTTATGTCCTCGACTGTACATACAAAGATATCGTTGAGTATGACAAAATGTCGAAGGCTTTGATTTGATGACCAATTTGATCACCAAATTGAATTCAAATCATTGAATCCTTTTTAAAAGGATTTCATTCAATTTTGCTTGGTTAATTTTGAACAATTATTGTTATGACGTTTGTAGGGTCATTATGAGACTTGTTAAAAGTTTTTTAGAAGCGCTTCGGATCAACTCAACAAGCACTACAGAGAGGCACAGAATGACTTTTTAAACTTTCGTGTCATAACCTTTGATTAAGGATACATCCAGATAGAGTGTTGCAACTGTGCACGCGTCGATAAAAATAGCCCCTAACTGTTAGAGGCTAAATCAAAGAAAAATAATGTTCAATATTTAACTTTCTCCCGATTTTAATTGGAATATTTCAACAACTATTATCATTATGAACGTCACTATGACAAGCAATGACGCAGAGGGAGCGTAAAACGTACTTAGCTGTTACGCGCAGCAGCCTATAAAAGTTGGCCTGTTTTATATATTCGTGTAGTATGGCAACGTTCTTTCTAGGTATATTTATTTCTATGGTCATAACCATATTATTCAAAATGACTAGATCTAACAATATCAAAATTATTTTCGGCCGGCGCTTTCCAGAAAACTCTCAAAAATGTATGATGGTTGAATTTTCTCCACTACCAAATTAAGTAATTGAATTTTATTAAAAAAAAAACACACCATTTCCAGTTTTTCGGGTACCTCGCAATGACGACATACGGAGTGGATGCGTTCCTCAAAGTGAAGGCGCTGAAGGCGGGCGACCTGGCGCAGGGCAACCGAGTGGTGGCCAAGCAGACGCACGTGACGTCACCAGACACGTTGCCATAGCAACCGCCTCATCACCACCACTGATACCTGCAGTTCTGTCAGGTGAGACTGGTAGTTAGCGAGTCTTTCATCACGTCACTTTTGCAAGCTGTTTTAAGTGCCAATTGAATTTGGAACCTGCACCTATTGACTTAAGGTTAATTTACAATAAACAATATATTCTTGAAATACGGACCTTAGCCATAATGTACTGTACATGGATATATAGAATGTGCAAACATTATTTGAATTATTGGTCTACAAAACAAGTTTCGTTAAGCGAAAGTGATTCTCGACCTTATTTGTATTAGGTGAAGGTTTGAAGTAAAAACCTTGTTGGGATATTATTTATGTAAAGCTTCCAATTTTGCATATAAATTTTACAAAGATTAGTTTTTAATATATTATGTTATAGTATTTTAATAAAAAAACACCCACCTATTTATATAAGTATTAAATCTTTGTTTCTGGACGATAAATACAATATGTGAAGATTATCTTATCGATGCTTTCATCTCAAGAATAGATAAATCTAGATATTTTAAATGATCCATCAATTTATTGCATAACATAGTTGAACGGTATGTCTTTCAGAACCAAGTCATAGTTATTGAATTTATATAAGAGCACAGTGACTAATATACGTATTGTGTGTACTTATTCATAATTGTTTTTCATTCATTGCAATTTCAATTCAAAACTTGACAGATTTTTTTGTTGACGTTGTTCAAATATGGACTTTAATTACCTGTAAATACGGATGTGTCTTGCAACACATTTCGGCACGTGTATTTGGCGATACACAAAATCAGTACTTGCTGCTTTTTACTGTATTATGTACTAACTATATAAGTCAATAAATAAATGTGAAAACCGAAGAAGGATGGATTGTGGATCCCAAATATGAGTAATTGGAAACAGATGATAAGTCAACTAATATAACTGCAATACAATACCCGGCGTTAAATATTGCACATCGACCTTTGGAAAGAGACAATCGGCTCATTTCGGCTTCGTAGAGAATTATCTCTGTCGCACACTACCTATGTGACGTTTTTCAGTCGTTGTTCAAGTGCGATAGAATGCGGTCGCGTCCAGTTCAAAATATATATTTAGAGTTGTTAACACCCCCAAATTTAAATAATTTAAAGTTGTTCTATCCTTAGGAAAAAGAGGGAAACCTTTACGTAAACATAAAGTGAACATGTACACTTATAGAAAAATTGGTGTATTTTATACAAAGAATTATCAAATGAAGCAAATCATAATTGTTTTAACAGCTCCTAATAGATACCGGACTGTTTGTATTTCGTGCGACAGAGATAAAGCTCTACGAAGCTGAAATTAGCCGATTGTCTCTTTCCAAAGGTCGATGTGCAATATTTATCGCCGGGTACTGTATCTTTGACTTTACCTCAAGTTTGTACTTATAGAAACATACAGTCACACGTTTATTTTAAGAGTATGACTAAGTTTCATTAATGTAATAAACGCCTTAACCATATCGCAGTAAGTCAAAAGCACTACCTTATTAATCAGTTTTCTGCAACATTGGTTGTAGCTTTACTATCAAATCGAAGCATTTACTAGTCTGTCTACTCCACGTTTTTATTCTATTCAAATAATAATAGGGTTGACACCACTACTCTTTTGTTTCTTATTATCTCTTGCATACTATTCACAACTCTATTGTTATATTATATAGACTATAAATTAAGTTTGTTCTGAAGGGACACATAGCTATTATAATTATGTATATTTTGTTACTTCAACTCGAGTTATTTTAGGTTCTGAACGAATCATTGTATATAACGATTATGTTTATCATTTTTTTGCCTATTAATTTTAATTTAGACGTTTTTGTGATATAACTTCAGTTCTAACATAATGTATAGATTGTTTTAAGTATTGTGAATAATTTAATGTATATAATTTTGATGTCGCAATTATTTATAGGTGTTATTTTGTGTAATTTATATGAGTAATTAGTTTATGAAAATACTATTATTGGTGTCTGTATATTAATATTTCTCCGTCCAAAACACTTCACTTTGCTCACTTTTGTGTCAAATTTTGGTACTTATACTGTATCTTGTACAATGTGTAACAGAAACGTGAAATAAAGTCAAAGAATTTGCATATAGGTATATGGAGTAGATAATTTAACATGTAAAATTATTGAATTCATATAAACAATATTTTTTCGTATACCTTCAAATAAAAAAAAAGTGTAAATAGACAACCCTATTGAACCAGGAAAAACGCACCGACCGCCGTCGTGAACGATTGTCCACCTAGCTGGGCTCGAACCGAAACAAAGTGAAAGTGTGTGCCTGTGTTTATATAAGGGCAGCGCGCCGGATAGCGATAAGAGCACCACCATCCAGCTCTACTACCAAAACCCGGTGAGACCCATCCATGCATGGTAGATAAGCCAAAACACCAGCTCGGTCAAGTCTCAACACGAACATAGTTTATTTATTTAAACCAGTAATTTTGTTAAATAAATAAAATTGTTTTCTTTCAGTAATCTAGGCTTCATAAAGATACCTCTCACAAGTCATAATCAATAGAACCTCCGCAGCCCGTAAAGTCTTAGACATCTATATAACAACCTGCGAGTCATATGTTGTAATAGTACCTAGTATAATACAGTTATATAATCCAAATATAATAGGTTACAAGAAACAATAATTCCTCCCTTCATAGCTAAGTGCCACACTTCATAACACAACAATCACCAGGGAGAACAACATAACCACGCCAAGCCATATTATAGTATAATAACACGTAGCTCATATATATATCAATCATAATAACTGTAAAATACTAACGGGTCAAAGACCAAACCAAAACAGCAGTAGCTTTAAGCTCTCTCCCACAGATAAAACCAGCATAATCAACAATTGAAAACCCTAACAAGATGGAAATAAAACAAATGCAAGGCGATGGTAACTGCCTCTTCCGAGCAATAGCAGACCAAATCAACAACCTCTTTCACCTTACATTTGACCACCATGCAATAAGACAGGACCTTGCAAAATACATAGAAGAAAACAGGAATGAACAGACAATTCGGAACGCTATAATCAGTAACCTTGACCCCTCTGAAATAAATGTAGAACGTGAAATCAACAGATACGTTAAAAAACAATTCAGTGAGGGAGAATGGGGTGGCACGGACGTCCTAATTGCAGCAGCGCAGTTTTATTACATCAACATCACTGTACATCAGGCAAACCTACCAGCAAACATGCTCCACTTCTACCCAAAAAACCCAGAGGAAGCGGTCGGAAATATAAATCTACTATTTAATAATAACCACTACGACAGTCTCACCGCTTACCATTGCCCAACACGAACCGTCCACAAACTGACACCTAATAGCAGTAACGCCAGCAACCCCTCCCTGATGAGCTACCCGGACGACACGGGCTACACAATGCTACGAGGAAAAGCACATCATACAAAGCAAGTACATACCATTGGAAATCTAAGAATAGCAACATGGAATGTTCGAGGGGCCTCTAGCCCCACAACAAAACATGCAATAGACACAGAACTAACACAACGAGGAATACATATAGGATGCCTGCAAGAAACGGGCATGAAGTCAGGAACATACGACTCGAAGCACTACAAATGGTTTCTAACAGGTGGGGGCAACAAACGCCGAGGATTAGCAACTCTTATAAGAAAAAACCACAATCTTATTGTCGATAATGCAAACAAGAGCAGAGACACAAACGTCACGGCCTCAATAGTCACCGCATCAAATCACACCAAATGGTATATCATCTCGGTACACATACCTCCAAGGCTGTGAAGACATTCATAGAACTAGCCAATCTCATAAAACGGTAGCCAAAAAATTCCACATTGGTCATCCTCGGGGACTTCAATGCCCACATTGGAACAGAGGGAGCCAAAGACCTACGCTACAACAACCAGATATCACACAACATATACCACACAACTTCGAACACGAACGGAGAAATACTAACAGATTTTATAAGGAGGGAGAAACTAAGACTCGATACATCCTTCGGTCGCGCAAGCTGCAAGAAGACCTGGCAAGCCGGGAATAAGGCATCGCAACTCGACCACATACTGTCATCCAGGACAACTCCATACTTCTACTCCTTTATCAAAGGGGAATTTCTAACAAGCATATCGGACCATAAATTAGTATGGGGAGAAATCAATCCAATAAGACTCACAAAAACCAACAAGAATCCAACCTGCAATAACCCAAAAGGTAAACTGCCATCACTAAAGGACAAAACAAACACAACAAGACAACAAAACAAGACAAACCAATTCAACTACAAACAACTGGATTATACTCGATTGGAAGGAAAAACAGCAAAAGCACAATATCAAACCAAGGTACTAGAGATGCTCTCTTCTAAAAAACAACGCGATATCCACAGATGTATACCCTGGGACGATCTGCTACACATCATGAAACAGTCCGCGAAAGAAACCCTCTCAGTCACAACACCGGGGCGCTCCAAGGAACAGCGGCTAGCTCTAGCAAAGCTCCAACAAGCAAAATTCCGAGCGCACTGGACTCCTAATGACCCGCGCGCCAAGGCACAAATAAAAAAGTGCAGAAATATCCTTCAACAAATAACCGATAAAGACGAGCAGAACGCAGCACGAACCTTCTTCAAAGATCTTAATAAAGCCCATCCATCACAGAGAATGAAAATTACGTATAACTTCTACAGGAAACACAAACAGGCACTCAAATATAATGTGAAAAAATACTTTATTCCGATATCCAAATGGGAAGAAGAACTCGAAAAATCGTCCGGTCCAGACGAGCTAGTACTAATAAAAAATGAAAACCAATCCAACCTATCAGACAGTCCGTCAGTGGATCAAATCAAGGAAATAATCAAGCACATGCGAAACGGAACCGCGCCAGGAGACGATCAGACAGTAGTAGAGCTATTCAAAGCTGCCCCAGTACCACTCCTTGAAGAAATCACCGGCCACATGAAGCTGGCATGGTCCCAAAACATAATACCTCCATCGTGGACGAAAACCATTCAAGTCCCAATCCCAAAAGTCAAAAACCCAAAAAGCATCAATGACTATAGAAGAATCACAATATACAATGTAGGCTACCGCATATACGCCAGCTACCTACTACTCCAACTGGATAGTATAACCGAAAAACAAGGTAATTACCAAGCGGCGTTTCTCAAAAACCGATCTACAGATGACCACATGTTCTCACTCCGAAGAATAATGGATGAAATGTGGAGATCAGGATCTCCCACCTACGTTTTAGCCCTTGATATAGAAAAAGCATTCGACACGGTTGACATCTCAGCACTCAAGGATATACTACAAACAAGGACAAACATCGCCTTCACTAATAGAATTATTGCAGCATGTCTAAATGAGTACACGTGCCTGAAATGGTACAACCAACGGACCGACTGGATTAAGAAAGGAAAAGGCGTTAAGCAGGGTTGCCCGTTATCACCACGCCTCTTCACAATCTTGATGGACGAAGTCCTAAAAACACTGGAAGAAGAAACACCGTACCTTAGCCTAAACCACGACGAAAAAATCCAACTCCCGGTAATATTATCTTTCGCGGACGATGTCGTCATAGTTTCAAATAACGCCACAAAACTAGACGAAATATTCACGAGCATAAAAGGCTTAATGAAAACAGTAGGACTGAACATCAACGAAACGAAGACAAAAGTACTTATCCGTGACCCTAATAGGCAAATATCGCGCAACTTTATTCGCCTAGCAGGCTCCAACGTCGTACCAGTCAAGGAAATTAAATACCTCGGCACGTTTATAACCTCAGATCTCAGCAGAAACGATACAGTTCACACAAGATGCAGACTGGGAATGAAAAACTCCAAAATTCTCACCGCCTTTGTAAAGGAAACACAAATGGAATGGCAAGTGGCACGGTTACTATACAAGATGGTTATCGAGCCGTCAATGAGCTACGGTCTAACAGCAGCCGCACTAACTAAAGCCAATAGGTCAAAACTAAGACGCTATGAGCGCATGATCGTACAGTACATGCTGAAAAGCGCCCGCAATTTTGATTACACCAAAAAAGTTAAGGACATCCTCGACGGGAAAACTATAACGAAGAGACTTACGTGCCAACCATCGAACAATTAACCCAAAGAAGCGTAATGACGTCGATTTTGCTTGCAATCTATTCCGCCAATATGCAACCATCGACAATGCGCTCTGATTGGCTAAGACAAGGACTCATGCGCTCTGATTGGCTAAGACAAGGACTCATGCGCTCTGATTGGCCAATTCAAGAACACACGATGCAGTGATTGGTCCTTACTGTTCAAAATCAGTGACAAATCACTGACTAGTTTCGGAATTGGATTGCTCGGTATTACTACTCTAAGGGATTTTTCCTCGATGGTGCCAACGCATGTGCTACTACGGACACATACTACGACGACAGCAGCCACACATCCTTCGAGCAGCACTACAATTCACATCAAAAAAACTCAAAGTTGGAAGACCGATATTTACGTGGAAAGAATCCTTGGCGCATGATATGGAGTACTACAACAAAAGCCACGCCGAATGGCGTGCACTCGCGGAAAACAGAACGGAATATACCAAAGCAGTCCAAGATATATACATGATTGACGAGACGGATAGCGAAGCCGAAACCGACACGGTACACCCACAGACACGCGAACCATACTTACTGAGACCCAGCTCTAGAAGATAACTTGATACCAGAACAATAAACCCGAACCCAAACAAGATAGAAGATAACCAAGGGAAATACTCATCATGCACCAACGCTCATCCCTGTCTGCGATACGTCTTCCCATTCTCCAATATTGGCTATAGGCTGAACAGTCGGTCGATTGTGGTCAGCTGGCTGCGGTTGGCTGGCCGTCCTCTCCCATCCCAGAGCGTGTCACTCCTATATACCACGCACTCCTTGGTTTATCCATGGTTACTCCGATATAATTATTCAGGTACCAGTCATCATAAACTACGTTAGTTGCATGGTGGCTGATGCTTGAATGGTTGTATAGGACATGGGTCGGTCGTTGTACTGGCTGAGAGTAGTGCTAATCATCATCATCATCATCATCATCATCATCATCATCATCAATAGACAACCCTATTGAACCAACTGGACAAACTTAGATATTGTTTTTCTCTGAAACTATTGGGTTTCCAGTTCTTAATTATTTGGCTGTGAAAGCAAATATAAACACAAGATACCCTTTATGCTGTGCTTTTTGTTACACATTGTACAATTTATTTTTTCAACCATGATCATGGTTGGTGGCAAACTTGAGATTAATCAATATGCACTTTACACAGTAAACATATGAATTTTGATAATAATATAAATCGCCTAGTTTGACTAGCCAAATTGTTATTCTTACTATAATATTTAAGTATAATTGTTGTATAAATAAAATATGCTTTATATGTGATCCAATGTTTTATTATCCCATATTACAATATGTTTTGTAGATTAAATTAGTAAGTATATTTTATGTTTTTGTTTAAAAAAAAACTTTTTCAAAATCAAAGTAAAATGTACCTTATTACAAAACCTAATTGTAAAGAAAAAAGGTACATTTTTCATTAGCAATTTCATTGTATGACTATTTCATAAAAAAATTAACACAATATGCTAATAAAAATGCAATATTCATTGGACCCTTTACCATAATAAGTTACACCAACGTGCGGCTATTTTAAGCAATTTTAGAATAAATAAGTATGCTTAAAATGAGTGGCTTCATCGCAAAATCCCTATGCAATAATTATGGCGCGATCAATTGAATAAAAAAAAAAGACTTTTAGAGTTGTTCAAATTACTTCCATAAAACATCCTAACTTAATATTATAAATGCGAAAGTGAGTTTGTTTTTTTGTTTGTTTGTTACGCCATCACGCCTCAACTACTGAACGGATCATCATGAAATTTGGCATGCAGATAACCTGTGATATGGAGAAGGACATAGACTTTTTATCCCGGGAACGCGGGTGAAACCGCGGGGGACAGCTTGTATTTTATAAATACATAAATTCTTCTAAAATAAAGCATTTTATGCTCTCATTTCGGAATTCGTAAAATATTTACATCAAAATTTCGATGCTTTAGGCACCAAAGATAACGATTGTTTACGAAAGAGGCATTTTGCGGAAGAAACATGCGCTCGGTAATCATTTGAACAAAATTATTATATACCCATTGGTAAAGTGAATATTTTAATAAAACAGTGCGACAAAAGTTGGAAAACCACAGGCCGGTCAGTAGGTATAGGTACGTACCTAACATATGTATGATAAATGTACTATGTCACTTCAGTTCCTCGGTGGAACTTTGCTATTCATGTTTGCTTATTTGGCAAATAATTGTTTGCCAAGCGTAATCGCGCTTATCGATTTCAAATGGGCAATAAACCGTCTCTATGTTGGCCCAATAAGTATCATAAGCGATTTGGGATGGGCAAACATTTGTTTATAATATTTATCGCCATGTGCACGTAATATTTTATTTCGACAAAAACAGTATGATACTATTCGTCTAGATGAAGAAGCGATTAAACATGGCGGTTTATTAGTCCAGCACGTGTGAGTATAGACAGAGATAGCGAGACGTGAATAGAGGCGACGCCATTTTTATTACCATTCTAGCAAGTACACGATCACCAATTTACTGGCTCCTGAAACACAGTTTTACTAGTTCGGGAGCCAATGGATTCAAAAATAAACTGTAATGTTGTATGCCAATAATTGAATTATTATTATAAAAAAAAATAATGTACAACGCAATATTAAGTACCACCTTAAGTGAAAATATTGGTCAAAAAACTTAAGTTATAGTTATTAATACTTAACAATAAAGGCTTATCTGAAAGCAGGTAAAAATCTTATTTAAAGCATATGCATTTTCTTTAAGAAACTCCCACTATTAAAACATTCAGTCAAATATTTAACAATATAGGCACTTGAAATCTATGTACACATAATATAATATTCGAAAACATAAACTATTTACTAAAAGTACAAGATTATTTATAAATATAGATATGCTTATAAATACTCTATATAAATCACTATCAAGTTTGCAAGTATATTTATCCTGGTCAATAATGCGAAGAGATTTTTTGATTATCTCTCTATTGCTTTGAAACGGTCTATAAAAACTTATTTTACACTTGGGGGCAGCAAGTTTCATATACATATTTCACACGGTTGCTAAGTCCAATATCCGGTAACAAGTAGTATGTATGCAGTTTCTTTCGTTACCATAGTTCCTTATTTTGTTCTTTTCCCACATATAAAATCTCACTTCTTTTCGTCCTACCAGACTACATTTTAAAATTTCCAAAAATACATTGGTAGCATTTATATATTTCGACAGTGTATATAATATAAATAGACGTAAAATACAATGTTTATGAAATCTTAATTCCTAAAAATAGTTTTAATGCTAACTTGGTCTTCGGTGAGATGGTGGTGACTGGTGAATACTTGGTTATAATTACTGAGCGGGCAGACCTCTCTTCCACCCTTTGTACTTCAGATAGCCATCAAAACCATACAATATAGTGGCACAGAGCCCAAAGAACTGAAAAATAATATAATGGTTATTATTGCAACTTGTTTAAAAATGTTAGGAATTATAGGCTGTATTTCACAGGGGTAGTAACACCTGGTGTTGGTTGGAAGCGTCAAAGGCTATGTTTGTTACCTTAAATGGAGACTACATTAAGTAATCAATCTGTTTTAAAAAAGTTCAACATACCCCAACAGCATATCCAACGCTTTCTCCGATAGTCGTAGCAAATATAGAACAGACAATATAAGCAGCGGTCATTATACAGCAGTAGAAGAATTCATACTTGTGCCATGGCCACTGGTCATGCTTCTCAACAAAATGGAACATGTACATCAGGAACATGAACAACGTTATGATGTTGCCCACCCAGTATACTATGTTGTAGAATATTGCAGAGAGCCATGACCACGACACCTTTATGCAGATGAAACCAATCATGTTGCACAGCTGAAACAAAATTTTATAAAGACAGATAAATTGTATTTTAAGTAACTTACTTACTACCCACAATCCTCAAAACAAGGGACTGCGGGTAGTAAGTAGAATACAAAACAAATTTAAAAAAAAAACTACAACTATACAATACGTCTGCAAAATTTTAAGTTTCCTGACCCTCCCATGCTTCGAGCTGCATCAGTCAGTTTTTTTTAGACTACTATACTAAGGTACTAAATAAGCATACATGATGGTAAGCGGTCACTGATTTGATGCTTGCAACACCAGGGATATGACTCATGCTTTGCTGACCCTGCAAAAATATCTTTATCAATATATCCTGGGATATTCCTCACACATGGTCATCATCTGATCCCAAACTAAGCAGAAACCAGATAACTGATATACCTAATACTTATACTACTTTTAATTTGTAAATACATACTTAATGTACCTACCTTACATCGTAATTGCTGAATGCATTTAGACAACTTGGCAAGTAGATTATAAAGAGAACAAACCCTTGAATAAAATATAGGATACTTTCTGATCAGCAAAAACCTATAAATCTCTTGCAAATGTAGTTGCAACCATAGAGTGGAAGCCAGAAAATCATTGGGTTAAATTTCATAACATTGACCAGCACTCTAACCAGATGGTAACACTGTGTTATGCCCATTTTCTATATTTTTCTGCCGGTCTTATTTAGCATCCCACTGTTGCAAGATTAGGCAACCTTCAAGTTAGGCTATGATGATATTATAATCAATGAAATATTGAAGAGCATACCAATTGGCCAAGTTTCAGGAGACCAGGCAAGGTCAACACATACTCCTTGTCAAACTTGAGTTCTTTCTTCGGTGGTGGCTCGGGAGTCGGTTCATTGTTACGTGCAAAGTGGTCAAACATTGTGGAATGTAATCTGTATAAAACAAAATTATTAATTTAGACATAAACTAAAAATGCAAGTCTTTCTCTTTCAGAACAGGTCAACATTATTAATGTAGGGTTACATGATGAAATTTAAAGGGTATTTTTGTTATGAGACTACTGAACTATTATAACAGTTATGACTTAAGTAATAATAATTACAAAAGCTCTTCCTCCTAACAAAATGAGTCAATTATTTATCTCACTTGATGGTTTTTCTCTTTTGTTAACTATGTAATAAATCAGTTATAACGCGTTGGCTCACAAATGGGACGCGCGTCCTATAAATACCTACATATGAAATAAATAGAATTCAAAGAACTGGGTTTTCCTAATTTTGTCGACAACTGGATGTGCACTCCACTCACACAAATCCGCCGGTGTCAGGGTGTTTGAATTGAAGATTAAATGTTGGAGATTGTGTGGTCGATGTGGACTCCTACTTATACCTATGGTCTATAGTAGTATTTTATAAACAACAAAAGATGTAAATAAAAACCTCGATTCAATTCTTATTTATGGAATAAAAAACTCAAAAACTATGTATTTCGGCTGGATTTCTGGATGACAGAATGACATTTGACACTGACGGACAGCTGACTGCACAGATTAGTAAGTATTTCTTCTTATTTTTAAGTTTGGCAACAAAGTCCAAATTAGGCTCATTTCTGCCAGTGTCGAGTTATATGATAGTTTCCAGTCACAATTAATCACTTTCCATAGTCACTTTCACATATAGTCCTCAGTTAGTCACCGTCGATAAAAGTCATGTTTTACTACAATGGTGGTCATTGTACTTAAGTCTATAACCTTTCACGGACTGTTTGAGACAACTTGAAAAGTCACGATACACATAATTCATTTGATTTCACTTCACTGGTGCACATGGATTGATATTTATTGGATAAAATACCACCGATAATATGCAATAAAACTCAAAATAAACGATTAATGAAAATAAAAACGAAAACCCAACATCAGTCTGCAAGTTCCCGCCAAAAAGCTCTAATAAGTAATTGGCTGACTGACGACAACCCTGCTATGGGACTTGGCGGGTGCCATGCCAGGTGTTGTGTCAAGTGTCATCTGTAGTGGCATTAATGGCACGTATTTTACTGTTTAACAATTTTAATAAATAAATATCTTGGGACATTCCTCACACACGGTCAACTAATCCCAAACTAAGCAGAACTAAGGAAACCAGATAAATGATATACTAAATATACTACTATTTATATTAATACTATATTATTAATTATACTCTAGTTCTAGGTAATTTTCTAATCTGGCCTACGGCTTTTTGGAAATCCGAGTTGGCAACACTGACACTGTACGTGTGTGTGTGACGTGTGTGGTTGGTGCAGTGCTGCCAACTTAGCGCTTTCGGCGCCAGATCTAGCGCTTTTTTTTGTGTACAACTCCTTTTAGCGCCTAAATTACAAATACCGTAACTACTTCTTCTGTTTTTTTTTTATTTTGTTTTTTTTTTAATCTCACTCGTGCTAACTCGTGCGAAATATTATAAAAAAATGCATGGTAGTCACTTCAATTTATTGGGTGCTAAGTTACAGTTTGAATTTGGTGCTTAATTTAGGATTTTTCCCAACTGCTGTCTATTTTTGTCTTTTATTTATCGTCTAAACAGTATTTAGCTCGATCTAGCGCTCTTTGAAGGGACTGGCAGCTCCTTTTTGGTTAGAAGAGTTGGCAGCACTGGGTTGGTGCGGAACTCACAGAGCTCTCGTTAGAGAGTACTATATTCCTTGTCACAGAGAGTGTGTGTGTGCTGCGTCGAATATTTTTTATAATATTCCTAGTTACTAGTACCTATTATTTCCTGTCTTCTGTGTTGTGAAATCTTAAAAACAATGTGTCGTAGCTTTCGGAATTAAAATCCACGCACCTCGCATTTTTTGCTTCCAAGACTTATTGGAAGATACCGATTGCAGCTAGATCACCGATCAAAGTCAGAATATTCGTGGATTTCTTGGTCTTCGTGCGTGTGTGATGGGTGATAGTGATTGGAGACCATTTATTTACGGCGGCCTCGCGTCTATCGTCGCTGAGTTTGGTAAGTTTTAAGTAATATTTTTTTATAACCTACAGAGTAGTGCTTCCCTAGGCTACTAAGCAAGAGTGCAGAAGTTTTCGTTCTTTCGTTTTTTATGCGAAATTATCCCTTGCTTTGTAGTATCCTGACAAATAAGAACATTCTATCTACGTTTTTCTGAGAAAAGTATGCGCAAAACTCTGCTACAACTTTCAATAATAAAATATTTTGTACTCTCCACCACATTTGTCACTTTGCCCCCTAAGCCCAGCTAAAGGTGTATGTGACTAGATTATAATATAAAACCTTATAATTTTTATTTCCCATCCCCAGGCACATTCCCCATAGATACAACAAAAACTCGTCTACAGATCCAGGGACAGAAGATAGACCCTCGACATGTGGAGCTACGGTACACGGGTATGGTGGATTGCTTCGTCAAAACATCACAGCAGGAGGGGGTCAAGGCTTTGTATTGCGGGTAAGAATATGACTTCTAGTACTAAGGCATTATAACTAACCGAAGTCTGGATATTTAATAATTTATTAAAGTATCATCTTTTCTCAAAATTACCAGAAATGTACCTACACAAAGGTTTATATAAAAAAAAAAACAAAATTCACAACATGTTTGACGAACACTCTGTGTTCGCGGCGATTCTAATAGTATGTTCTAGTATGTTTTTCTAATAGTGTTCTGTAGGAGAACACCGTTCCTACAGAACACTATTAGAAAAAGAGCTTTAATAAATGTTATGTAACAAAACAATCAACCACTTCCAACAGCGCCAACATGTCTATTAAGATAGAGTACACGACCGTTGTGCAAAATCTTGATTAAAACTTTCAAATATGTTCAATATGTTGTTTGTGTTCAAATATGCCATCTATACGTACAAACCAAATGTTCAAGTCTAATGTTTGTGTTTACTGTGTTCGTGTTCATACTTGCATCATGGCTTAAGGTTTTTCATAAGTCAACGGGTCAAGTGGTATAAAACTTTGTGAAAGTCTGAAGTCTCAACTAGCTGATAGATAACCTGTAATACAGATCTGTATTGAAATGTCCCAACTACAGTCTGAGTATTTCATACCCTTACCACACCTTGAGCTGCTTCATTAAGGCGTGCTATCACAAAGCTCTGATGCTGCGCTGTGACAAGTTAGTTATATTCTACTGCATCAAATGAAGCTCACATTAGGATGCTCTAGCACGTCCTGTTAATTCTGAAGAAGCATATGATAGCTAAATCCTAATAACTATTGCAGCAAAACATTCCATATCTACATCATATTAGAGTGAACCCTACGGCGGCGCTTATCTGCGCTGATGCGACGCGGCAGTGCAAAACAGCTCTTTATCGACATGTTTATTTGGGTGCTTTGTTCACTAGCGTAAAACGTGACGCACGTTTGATTTGCATCTCATTATAATGTCTTTGAACACATTTATCATTGACTGACTTTTAATTAAAAAAACTTAAATTAAACACTGGTTTGCGAAATCATTTTTAATTAAAAAATTTATTGATTGGATACATCAATGTCATGTTTGCATGGTAATAGGTACTTTCAAGTACCCCCCTGGCTAACCCTACCACCCTCAAGATGAAAAACTGTCGAAAACACCTATCAGTGTGTTCCGACAGATCCACTTGAGACTTGTTAGACTTAGTAGAAAAAAAAACAAAGTGATGACTAAGCTAAAAAGTTTAAAGAAATCTTAATTTTTCCAGTAATACTTAATGTTTTATTAAAACTTTCTTAATACCTCATTGATCGTAAAGTATATCCAGATAAGCTATTTGCACAAACAAGCACGATTTATAATTTCCTTATCTCGTCCAATCTCTGTATCGTAAAGTAGATGGCCATTACGGAAGCATAGTAAATAATACGGCGAAACTACTCATGCGCCTGTCATTGATAGATATCACAGATGTGTGATCAGCGTGCGTGATAGTAGATACTAGATAACTATAGTAATCACTATTAGCCGCATTATTGTCTGCTAAATTCATCGGATGTTTTCATTAAACTAAGCCACGCAAACCAATTGGTATCCATAGATAAACATGTTTCCAGCCAAAATCATTATATCCATCTGAAGACTTCTTTGTATTGTTTTTAACAGACTTCAAAAAAAGGAGGAGGTCCGCAATTCGGTTGTATTTTTTTTGTTTGTTACCACATAACTCCGTCATTTAGTAACCGATTTGGAAATTTCTTTTTCGTTTAAATTAGCTAAGTCGGTTTAAGTTTTTGTGTAAAACAGTTCAATTATTTCGCATAAAATTATTGATTGTTATTTATCTACTTCGCACACAGCATGATTATGTAATTAATATCTTGTTATTGCTAGATGTCTTGACTCTAGCTCTAGGCTCATTTACGTCATTCTGCTACTCATGCTAACGAAATCAAACAATCTTTTGCTTTGGCCATTTTTTGGTCTTTCGTTCGTATTATGACCATCATTTTTTATTCTTTTTTTTATACTACGAAGTCGGTACACAAGCATACGGCCCGCCTGATGGTAAGCGGTTACCGTAGCCATATGGACGCTTGCAAAACGAGGCATCACTCATGCGTTACCGACCTTCCCCCTTCCTAATGAGCACTGGCGACCTTACTCACGCGCAGGAACACAACATAAAGTTATTTGGCTGCGGTATTGTAAGGTGGAGGTACTTCCCCAGTCGAGCTGCTCTTTGAGCGAAAAAACGCTATGCTCTACCTCTCAACTTCTCTTGTTATTATAGAAGTATTAAGCTCCAATATTTATTAAAATTCACAGGCTACCTCAGACCAAATAAAAAATGAAACAAGGAACGGTCTGTGATCTTAAGTGACGCAAGTAATAGGAAGCCGGCCTTCTTGTAAATACATGGCCTCACACACATATATGGACCATAGGAAGCCGATCGGTTGTCATTCCACATTGAGACGTTGACAGTGACAATAAGGCTCAGTACCATTTGTGCCTGCTTGGACCAGTACTGATTTTACTCACGCACACGTAGGAAATTGTCGGCTTCACTTTCTTATAAGGTGACGCTACGTCTTGATTTTTTTACAAGTCTATGCAAGCTACAATGTCATTTTGGCGATGTCCGCAATCTACTGCAGTGTCTGACGAAAATAGCGTTAGATATGAGCCAGCTATAATAATGGGACGCTTAAAAATAGTCATAATCTCGGAATCACTCGACGCGCAAATATTTACATGGATACATAGTAAACATGTTTTTGGCACACATTATTTTCAGTATGACAAATACAAAGTAAATGCGTAGTAAAATATCTTAGTGACTTTTATAACGGAAAGAAAGTAACCAATAAAACGTGTTTTTTGGATTCTTAACATATTCAAAACAACACCATTTCATCTAAGGCATGAAACTATTAGACGCTTCATTATAAGTTTCGACAACAGTTGTATCCAGCAGGTTTAGATGGCAGGGCATACGAGCTGCTTTACTTGCTCTGACTGACTGATCTATCAACGTACGACCTAAACCTCTTGAGGTGAAATTTTGCACACAATCAAGTTCGTTAAGTAACTAGGCATACGCGAATTAAAAGATTTTTCAAAGTTCAACTCCCAGGGTAAAGATAGTATCAAGACGAGTGAAGGTGATGGTAACTCATTGGTAACGACGTCGAAAGCCTTGACGAAGGACCCGGGTTTGAAGCTTGAGCTTTCGGTGAAGGAAAACAAAGCGAGGAAACCATAGCACGGTGGTAGGGTACTTTGTAGCACCCGCCTGGTAGGCCTGGTAGTTCCTTTCTAGGCTTTGCGTGCTTACCACATTCGGCTAGATCACTACTTATGATGGTGAGATTGTAGTCAAACACAGGTCTTCTTATGAACCATTAGTTTACATTGGTTCGCAGTATATGGCCAGCAGTCCTGCGGCAGGCGACGTACGGTACGATAAAGTTCGGCACCTACTACTCGCTGAAGAACGTGCTGGCGAAGCACCGAGCCGACGGTGGCGCCAAGGAGCACCTGCTCACGAACACCGTGTGTGCGGCGCTGGCGGGGGGGCTGTCCAGTGCCATCGCCAACCCTACTGATGTGCTCAAAGTTAGGATGCAGGTAACTAGATACTATTATGTTGATTTAGATGTGGTGCTGCTAAGAAGGTTCAAAGTATATAGGGTCTTTGAGGAAAAATCTCTTTAGAGTTAGTTAGCACTCTATTCCTCAACTAGTCAGGTCAGTGATTTTGAAATGAAATGAAATAAATTTATTCGCAGGGATACTCTCTTACAATTAAAAATCGGTCCGAATATATATCCCGCCTTATTATAAAGCATGCAAATACACAAAATTATTATAAATTAAATACAATTTTAATTAAATTAGAATTTCAATAATAATTATTTAAACTTTACATTAATCAATATTAAAAGACACTACAAAAAATCAAAATAAAATGTCAATTACACATAAATATTAAAAAGAAGAGTAAGGACCAATCATTGCATCTCAATGTTTAGTGAGTTCTCGATTTAGCCAATCAGAGTCCATTGTCGGACGTGGGGATTGTCTTTGTTGTTAATTGTTGGATATATAAGGTACATAATTAGCATTTATATTGTGTAATTAGCTTTTTATATTTGTTGCACTGTAGCTACTAGCTTTAATTTAATAAACCATTAAATACTAGCAGACACCTGCGGTCTCACCCGCGTACGGTTTGATTTTTTTTTGCGCGGAACACTGATTATTTTTCATAAATAAAAGTAGCTAAGTTATTCCTAGACAAAAATGTTTAAAAGAAAGTGTTTTTTGTTAAATAAAGTTTTTTAAACAAAGCAAATACAAATTCAAAAGCGATGTATTTTCTTTTTGGCCTCACTCGTGTTTCGCGCGCTCCATCTGCCTTATTCTGTAATCTGTGAAAATTGGATTGAGTTTTGGAACACGTGTCAAAATAAAATGTAATTTAAATCAAAAGTACTAAGGAGTATTGATATCAACCTCGATGCAAATCACCTCTAAAATAATGTTTTACCCCTTTTTGACCCCGTTAGGCGATGAGTTTCAATAAAATACG
Source organism: Achlya flavicornis (assembly GCA_947623365.1). Taxonomy (NCBI): domain Eukaryota; kingdom Metazoa; phylum Arthropoda; class Insecta; order Lepidoptera; family Drepanidae; genus Achlya; species Achlya flavicornis. The sequence continues at coordinate 19,003,385 of OX392468.1, forward strand.
AAACACGTCTTCCATCAATTCTGTTAAGGAATGTTTATGCAAAATTTGAAGTAGATCGGACCAAGGAATCACGTTGTCCCATAAAAAATTTGCCCCCGTTTTTCACCCCCTTAGGGGTAGAATTACGGAAAATCCTTTCTCATCGGATGCCTACGTCATACAAAGAACACACCCTCCAAGTTTCAGGTCTCTACGATCAGCGGTTTAGGCTGTGCGTTGATCCATCAGTCATTCAGGACAAAGCATTTTATATGTATAGATCATCTGAGATATAAAAACAGATTGTGATTATGCAACTCGATATGGTATGGTAGGTAGGGTCGGAGAAGCGCAACCTCGTGCGATGCTTCATCGAGATCTACCGGTTGGAGGGCGTGGCGGGGCTGTGGCGCGGCGTGACGCCCACGTCGCAGCGCGCCGCCGTCATCGCGGCCGTGGAGCTGCCGGTCTACGACTCATGCAAGAAGCGCCTGCAGCCCACGCTGGGCGACTCGCCGCTCAACCACTTCCTCTCCAGCCTGCTCGCCAGCCTCGGCAGCGCCGTCGCCAGCACGCCGCTTGACGTTATACGGGTATAAAACATGTTTGGTTTAAGCTTTTAGCGGGAGAAACTAGGGAGATACTATCTGTGGATGTCATCATTTGTATAGCATTGGACCAGGTGCCGCCAGTAGGGAAAATTCGTCCGTCAGTTAGATTATCAAAAAATATTAGAGAAGTATATATTGCTTTACCAAATCATTAAAACATTAAAAGTTTTGAAGCGATGATAGCTCAGTGATAGTGACGTCGGATACCGAGACGAAAGTCCCGGGTTCGAATCCTACAAAGAGCTTGAACTTTCAGTGACGGAAAAGATCGTGAGGAAACCATAGCACGGTGTTAGGATACTTTATAGTACCCATCTGGCTGGCTACCACCCTCAAGTTGAAAATCTGTCGCCAAGCACCTATCGGTGTGTTCCGACAGCTGTACTTGAGATTCAGGTCCTTCTAGGCTTTGTGTGCTTACCACCTTCGGCCACACCATCACTTACCATGGTGAGATTGTGGTCAAACACTATACACAGTAATAAAAAAAGATGCTTAAAACATCACGTGTCCATATAAAGTAACGTTATGACGGAGTTTAACAACTTTTGTACAAAAAAAAAAAACAAAATTCAACTTCAAAATTGGGTAAATATCAAGAGATTGCGTCTTGCCTTGCTAATCTTGAATGAAAGTCCATAATGCTACACAAGTTTAAATGCCTATAAAATTTCTAAAAAAGTTTCTGCCAACCTGTCTCCTTGAATGGCGTATACCTCAGACGGCAAAGTCGGAAAAAAATACAGCAATTCCACCCACATAACAAAGAGTATTTGTGGGTCTCCCTGTTCTGTTTTTTTTTTTTATGTCAATAGTTTGATAAGCAGGCAGACGGGCCATCTGATGGTAAGTGGTCACCGCCGCCTATGGACATTTGCAATACCAGGGGGATTGCCAATGTGTTGCCGACCTTGTAGAGTTCTTTGTACGCCTTTTTTGAAGAACCCCATATCGTAGCGCTGAGGGAAAACCGTAACGGGGAGCTCATTCCACATCCTAATGGTCCGCAGTAAGAACGTCCGACTAAAACGTTGCGTGGACGATCGAAGCGGCTCAAGGATGTGAGGATGAACTCCACATCTCCGGCGAGCAGTGCGATGGTAGAAATGTGATTAATTTAGAAACAATATATATACTTTTCGGTAATCTTTTTTCTGACATTACTTTCTTGTTGCTTAGGGAATCTACCATATCTACTAGGTCACTATCATTTGTTTTAATTTAAGATAATTGTTTTAATTTAAGATAACAACTACCTTGAGAGACCTTATCGTATCGTAGTTTCTATTTTTAGTTATATTTATTTAAATAAGTGTAATTATTGTTTTGTTCTCGACAGACGAGGCTAATGAACCAAAGAAAAGTGAAGGATCACATTGCGAAACCAAACGAGAGGATATACAAGGGAACTGCCGACTGTTTCTTACAAGTGAGTGACCAGCAAGTTTGAGGTTATTTTATTGTAACCATAGTAAATATCTGAATTCTGAGTAAATGTATGGCCTTTTGTTTGCGGTGGCTGTGTGTGACCGGTCGCCAATTTTCCGCCAATATGGTGAAGAGAGCGGTGGCTGCCACACGCGTCATACTTGTGATTTTGTGAACAGGTGCTGCTTGTGGGGGATGCTCTCCTTAAGTTTGCTATTTACTTATTAAATATTGATTCAGTCTAATTTGTGGTTTTTGCCGCTGGGACACGCTACCCTTGTCAGTGAGATAAGAATGTAAATGTTACGTAATGAGTCTAAACATGTTTTGTAAAGAGTAATTGCTGAGTTTATTGGCGGCTCTTCTCAGCAAATGCAACCTTCCGAACCGGGATTAGAGTCAGACTATTCATAAGACACATAAAAATGAGACATTTGAAGCGCTCGTGGTGTAGCATAATTAGCCGTTCTTAATCGATCAGCAAAATTAAGCTACTACCGTCGTGGTCGGTACCTGGGTGACCGCCTAGTGGAATTTAGATCGAGCGTTTCCGTGTTTCGGAAGACACGTAAAGCCGTTGGTCCCGGTTATCACTTAATTGTGATAGTCGTTAAGCTAGTTGGAGGCCTCCGAGGCGGCTTGAAAACTCCAACAGTAGGTTAACCACTAGCCTTCCTCCACCGATCCGCAGTGGGCACGCGTGGTGGAGTATCTGCTCATTCCCTTTCACCCTGATTTGTGAAAGTGTGTGTTCTGTGCTCAGCAGTGGGACATCATAGGCTGATGATGGTTATTCATAAGTGCCTGCGAAGGTGTATTTGAATATTAGTAATGTGATATTCGCAGACGGTTCGTAACGAGGGGTTCCCGGCGCTGTACAAGGGTTTCATCCCGACGTGGCTGCGCATGGGCCCCTGGAACATCATCTTCTTCATCACGTACGAGCAACTCAAGCAGTTCTACTAACGCGACCTCGCCAACACTGGGAACACCCTCTACTCTGCGCTAAGGGCTACTGTACTGTACTCTAGTGTGGTCAACGGCTGTTGGCTGAATCTGTCAGGTAATATTCGTTTGTATGCACTTTACTAGACTGAGTCGACGAGTTCAAAACAGGATGATAGGATAGTTGATTGCCAGTCAAGATCAATAATAAGTGGTACAGTAGTACCCAACTGATATGGCTTACCGATGTACCTGCGCAGAAGATACATTTATAAAGCGCGGGAAATGCTATTGGTCGGCAGCTGCCGCCATGTGTGCGACTTGCGAGTGAGACGGAAGTAACAGCTGCACTGTATTATGAACCTTATAGTAGTGATCTAAGGTTGATTGTAAGTTTTAAGCATTCTTTCGTTAATCTTCGGGCCATACTTTCTTTTCGAACGAAGATTGATCTTCTCTATTATTCTTTAAAAATGTCTATATATTTGTTCAAGCATCACTCAAAAAGTAATGCATGGATGTGATGAAATTTGATATGCAGATAGCCTATGGTATCAAGAAGGACATAGGCTACTTATTATCCCGGGAACGCGGGTGAAACCGCGCGGGTCAGTTAGTAAAATGAATAAAACGACTAGTTTTGATAGTTCTCGGGAACAGACGCGAACCGTGCGTCACGTTGTGACACGCTCTACTCTACTCTACTCTACTCTACCGTCACGTCTCAAGTCCGTAGGTCTGTTTCTTGGCTTGACTGTGAAGTGTGCCAGGTCAGGCGTGCCCAAACCACATCATACTTGTAAATAAATAATTACTAGCTGACCCCCGCGGTTTCACCCGCGTACGGTTTATTTTTCGTGAAACCCTTTTTTTTTCTTTTTAAATAAAAGTTGACAAGTTACTCATTTTAACATCAGCTATCAGCCAGTGAAAGTGTCGTTAAAATGTTCCAGCCGTTTCGGATTAGCCGGAGAACAGTATAGACAAAAAAACTAAAAATGTTTTTTTTTTTTTTGGTAAAAGTACCGTATATATGTTCACATGCATTTAGCAAATGATATTACAGACACTTTAATTTTAGTTATTCGTAAGTATAGATATATATTACTAGATATAGATATTGTTCTTCAACAGATCTAGGGTGAAATACCTTTTATAAATCAATAATTAATGCATTAAATATTTCAGATGACCGGGAGCATTAATTGCTTGGAAGTCGAGTTGAAGAGTAGACACACATATGAGCTTACACACTTGTCTAACGCCTTATTACTCCACCCAAGTAATTCTGTACACATAGTCATATTTAGAATTGTTTTAGTGCATTTATTATGTAAATGTATAGTACCTCTAATTATGCAATCTTTTACTATTATAAATCTTATTAGCAAAAGTTACAATGGATGTTTGTTAGTCAATCTCTTACTTTTTTGCACTTGTCTATTTGTATTTATATGTTATCAACAGCTGTGTATAGTCTGTAAGCATAAGTGAAAGAGTTTGCTGTGTTATTGATATTTTTGTCAGTAATTATTCACCCCGAATCTCAGGGACTGAAAGGGACAGCGGACGTGTAAGTGATATAGACTGTTGTCTGTCTTGCTCGCACAGTCTCGAAATATACTATCGGAAACTTTTTTTGTTGGAAGTAGGTTGGTACCTTCGAGGTAAGTGTATCCAGGTTATCTAGGCGAGATGGATGTTGACAGCCGATTTAGTTTTTGGATAACATTTCGTACAAACTACTACTACAACTAAGACAATCGTGGAAACCCTTTTAGCTTAGGCGGCTGACCATAGGAATCGAAAGTCTTAGGCCCTTTGTACACGTAGCTCGTCAAAAGTCTTTAATTACTAACAAGTTAGCAACCAAACTTCGCAAACGGAGATTCTAAAATCACAGTAATGTCTGTATGGTCACAGTGATTGTCACGGGAAAACTGACCACACTTTCGATAAATCGATAAAATTCAATCCGAGACGAGTAACGGGTTACTAACCGGTACAGTAGTACCCAACTGATATGGCTTACCGATGTACTTGCGCAGAAGAAAGCTGCTTCAAAGCGCGGGAAATGCTATTGGTCGGCAGCCATGTGTGCGGAGGGGCGTCACTTGCGAGTGAGACGGAACTAACAGCTGCTCTGTATTATGAACCTTATATAGTAGTAATCTAAGGTTGATTCTAAGTTTAAGCATTCTTTCGTTAATCTTCGAGGCCACACTTTCTTTTCTGTGCGAACGAAGATTCGCGACGCGCCTTATCAGTTGGGTACTACTGTACCCGCCGCGCCCAATGAGGTCTGACGACCGTAATCACGCGCAGGGATACAACATGAGGTAATTTTACCGCGGTATTCTGTAAGGTTCACCTCTCTTAAAATAGTTCTAACATGTGCTAGTGAATGGTTAGTAATAGTTTCTTTGAGTAGTTACGTGTGTGAAGGGCCTTAGGGTATTATAGAGCTAACTGCATACCGACGGGCCAGTTGGCGCAGTTGGTTAAGGTTCACCTTACGCGCCGCAGGTCGTGGGTTCGATTCCCACACAGGACATGCATTTGTGTGCATGAACATGTCTGTATGTCCTGAGTCTGGGTGTAATTATGTATATTAAGTATGTATTTATAAACAAAAAGTATGTATATGTATTATATCAGTTATCTGGTTTCCATAGTACAAGCTCTGCTTAGTTTGGGATCAGATGACCGTGTGTGAGAAATGTCCCAGGATATTTATTCAGGATATTTATTCAATATGTATTTATTATTAAAGACTACAGACTCTGAACCATATCATGAGATTATGAGACATTGTGTCGGCGATAGAACTCATTATTACGTTAATTATATTTATCACAAGTTGTATTCAATACAGTTATGTGGCAAAATGTTAATAAAAAACGAAAAATTATTTTAGGAAAAGTAATAGTACCCGCGATATCTGAATCTGGTCTTGAATTATTTATTTACGTATATTGTAGTTGTTTATGTATTGGTGATGCATTTAAATACTTGTGTAATATTCTCGGTTTCTTTGGCATTGCTTTTATTATAATTGTGCACTTAGTGATCTATATGTAGTTATTAATGATTGTAAGACAGTCTTACCCTAGATTAAGAAGACACTTTTGTAAATAATCTCGTTGACGAAACGATTTTTTGAATAATTTTATTGATGTTGTAAAATTTCATACGAAAATATTGTTCAAATCACCGTCGTACAAACTGCCAATTTTTCTATGGAATCTTTTCGATGTGTTATTATTTTTTTAAGACGTACATTTGTTGAACCTACCTACTTTAGTAGTTAATGTTATATACGAATGCATATTATGTATTTGTTATTTATTGTAGTAAGTCCATAGGACTTTTTAAGATGAATAAGCACGAGATTTCCTTTGACTCAATGACTATGAGTCATCTGTAAAAGTTTACTATTTATGGTTAAATTTGACAAATATTTAAATTAACAATTTCACAAAAAAATACACTTAGAATCCTGGCTGTATGAGGAGATATTAGAGAAAGTAAGTAGTAAATTTATTTCTTTGTAAGCATTAGTAAATGTTTGTATATAACATAATGTGTTGGAAACACTAATAGAACTACACAACAAGAAACACTACAAGAAGCTTGCGACTGTATAAATATTTAGGTACAAAGAATTAGCCAAAATATTTAAATAAATGATGAAATAAATATCTGGTTTGATTTTCATTTAAACTTCATTATTTGTATAAATAAATAAGTTTTAGCAAAGATATTTAGACGTTACCACCACATAAATATCGTTGCTTCTGAGATCATTAATTTCTTTGGAATAATTATTATCGTGAAGATATTTATTGCAGAAAAAAACAAAATTCTGACATAAGGTTTATGTCAAAAGGTCAATTTAATAAGATTTAATACCATTGAATTATTACGCTTAGAAGCGAAGTATCGAACAAAAATCCTCGCGATACGTAAGCCACTTGACAACCAATGTATGCGTGAGTACCATATAATTACACTCGCTGACACGCACACAAGCGCACGAGTAATGTTGCAAGCTAAACGAAATTTTTCGGTAAAATTAAGCTTCCGATTTCGCCTATTAGTGAAATTGGAAGTAAGTATTCATAAAAATAATTAAATAGTTTAAAAAGTTCTGCGTCTTAGATAATTCATCATAGACACAGGCCTGTTATTTATTTATTACTAGTTGTTTCATAGTACTTATTTCGGGTATTTTAACATAATAAACCAAGACAATGTGCAGTGCTATGAACGATCGTACAATGTGTAGCTTTCATTCGTAATAATAGGTTTCATATATGATAGGTTGTATAGAAAAAGAAGATTAAGTAGTATCTAGGTATTTAATTTTCATTAACAAAATTGAAATTTTAAAAGCCTGTAAGTTGAATTTGTTTCCGGAACAACTGCCGCTTTGACAATATTTTCCTAGCTATATTCTGTTTTTTCTACCAGTCTGATTCGAAATTATTTCACTAATATGAAGCTACATTATCCCAAGTATTATAAACTACTTATCCCAAGAACGCGGGTGAAACCGCGGGGGACAGCTAGTCGGTTATAATAGCTATAAGTAAAAGAAACAACTTATCGGACTCAATTACTTTATTAATAACAAAATCAGTATCAATTACGTAAAACAACGCAAATTCGCTCAAAAAACAGCTGGCAACACTTTGCTCGAAATCTGAGTGAAGTATTTTTATTTTTGAATTTTGTTATTTTAGATGAATTACACAATAAAATTAGTGGCTTGCCTGTGGAATGTTACATCAGATTTCTTATCTTTCTTCCTTCATGAATTATGAGACAATTTTACTACAGAAACCGTCATATTTATTATTTTTCTCAGAGCTGCACTCACTAAAACGTCACTCAGTACACTGACAGCGCGGCGGTCATTTGGAGCCATTATGGCTCCAATTGAATGGATTATTTTTCGCGCGTGTACTTTGTTTCTATGTGTAATAATTCAATGTTTAATACATTATAATTTTTTTTTCTTAGGCGTCGCACGCCTTTTTTATTTTGCCAATTTCCAGTTATATTATAAGTTCTAGTCACAGTAAATCACTTTCACATAGTCCTCAGTCAGTCATCGTCCATAAAAGTCATTTTTTTGTACAATGGTTGTAAATTGTACAAAAACTTTTCACAGACTTCTTGAGAAAACTTGAAAAGTCACGATACTCATAATTCATTTCACTTCACTCACTGGTGCACATGGATTGATCTTTAGTGGATGAAATACCACCGATAATATGCAATAAAGCTCAAAATACATGAATTTATAAAAATAAAAAAGCAACGTCACTGCAAGTTCCCGCCAAAAAGTCCATTATAATATTTGGAACTCGAAACTTTTTTAAGTTCATATGACATTTAAGCGCGAAAATAAAGAAACACATTTGACAGCCAAAGCCAAAAGTGATGTCGACGGGCGACGTAGTACATGATATTTTTTTATTAGAATGAAGTGAAATATTATTTATTTTATCTCAATTTTACAATTACAACAATTAACAAGTATGATATAGTGGATATGGATCCTAGAAAGTGCGCGTGTAATGGCGCTACCCTCAGTATATTGAAGGATGTCCAGAAAGCGTACGAAGAAAGGATGGAGCTTATCGAAAAATCTGGTGGATCTAAGAAATTACAGGTAATGATTTTGAACACTATTGATTTTTGATAGTATTTTTGATTATGACTTGCAAACGATTTGAGGTATACAAAGGCGCAAGCCACACAGGAGCTGGCGCGGGCGCAGACCATTCCATTCATTCAAATTTCGAACAAAACGCATGAAAATAAAGTTGCAATTTGAACACGCACTGGCGCGCCATACGGGCGTCCTCTGTTCGTTCAAATTGCTTCTTTATTATCTTCTTCTTTAAATTATGATCGACGTCATCGGTAAGCATAAGTAAACTTATTAGTATCGATGTGGAATTGGCTTGAGCCGATTTTCCATTAAAACCGGCTACAGCCGATTCCTGCGGCCGAATGTGTTAATTTGGCATCCTAATTTTTCCTACTCCTTAAAGTCTGTTCGGTTGTCCGAGACACGATAAGAACAGCACGTATGAAAAATGAGTTGTGAACATGATTCAGATGCAAGTGGATCTCCTAAGGTCATGGGTGGGCGACCTGGTGGCGCAGAACACGCTGCTGGCGCGCGCCGTGCGGGACCTGGAGGACGAGGCCACCGCCGCGCTCAGGGCGGAGCGGCAGAAGCATAACGAGGTCACTTTCTTCATTCAACTTGGGTTTTTCATGGCTCGGTTGCTTTTTGTGGGAATATTATGAGCTTATAAAATAGGTAATGACACATGATCCAAGATAAAATATTATTGCGATCATAGGATCCGTCGTGCTTGGCGTATCCTTCAGTTTTATATTTTTAACTCTCCTTAATTATTATGGTCGTAGTAAACCTTGCACGTTACGTACAAAAAATACGAGATAGTAGGAGAGGTATCGGGATTGTTATAAAATGGGGGAGCAAGCGCCGCCGTCGGCCGCGGGATATGATCCATATTGTTCATCAAAGATATTTGATGATGATCCACCCCAGAGTCCCGCTTCCGAAAACAGGAGCTCGTACACCAGACTTAATATTAGAGTAATTTTTTAGACGCTATATCCTGATATAAGCATATGTTGTGTACCTGACCTGTGTAGTATACTGGTTGGAGATTTCGAGGTGGCATATTTTCGAAACGTATGTTGAGTGTTGAGTTAGTCATGCTGAACAACTTTTACTATGGGACCAACACTGAATTCTCCATTTTTTTTTCACTTTTCATATTTTATGATCGAGCAAGGTTGACAATTACTGTTTTTTTTGTGTGATTTCATTATTTGTCCCATTGTAAAAGTAATGATGTATGACTAACCCAGCATAGGTTTCGAATATATGCCATCTCTAAATGTCCACCTGTTATATTAGATGGTGTGCGAGCTCCGCGCGGAGAGCACGTCGCTGCGGCGGCGCGCGGCGCGCAAGGACGCGGACCTGCGCGGGCTGGTCGAGGTGCTGCGCCGCCTGCGCGAGTTCGACTACTGCACGCTCGATGGGATACACTTCTTCGAGGTCACCGAGTCCGATATATTTGGATCTGTCGAGTGGTGAGTACCATGTTTTTATTCTCAAATCAAATCGTCTCGCATGAAACATACAATTGAATCTACCACTGGTTCGGAATAAACTTAAATTGAAAAGAAACAGAAGGCAAAATATTTTTATTACTGTAACACTAATATACGTTTACTTGGGTATTCATACAGTTGCTACTTAGCCAAGGGGATGCAAGGGCAGTGAAAAGCCAACTATGTTTAAGGCTCTTTCAATTCTCTTTTAAAAATAAAAAATGACTTTGATCTTACAGTTCACTGTTTGTTTAGAAAATCGAAGAAGTGAGTTAGGCTGGCTTTTAATATACCTAGCAGCCGAAAAACCTCGTAGCCAGTCTGGGTCGAGTACTTCATATTTAAAACCTTTCTAATAAAGGTGCCGGTTCGCAGCCGACCGCATGCAGCAGCAGCAGACGACGTGTCGTTGCGCCAGTAGTACCTACTTCATTCTCTTTCGTTCCAACGGCAGGTATTTCATAGAAACCAGTAGTCTCGCAACGACACGTGGTCTGCTGCTGCTGCATGCGGTCGGCTGCAAACCTGCACCTTAACTTTTGGTAAAAAAAATTGCTCAGTAACATATATTATGTGATGCAGGCGACAGAAGAAGTTGGAGGAAGGCGACGCTAGACAAAACATGTTTCAGTACTCAAGCAAAACGAAAGGCAATCGACGTTACAAGTTTATATAATTTTGAATTATTTTTTACAATGATTTATTAAACATATTTTGAACTTATTGGTATTTTATTTAATTGACATCATTATTTTTTTCTGGAAAACTTTTTGACCTGGAAGTTAATACGTTTATTAAACCTAAACGAATATGTTTACAGAGTTAGAAAAAGCGGCCGGGCCATTTAAATTAATTTCAATGTAAAGTCATCTAAATCTTAATTCGTAATACATAAGTAATATACCTACTCATAGTCCTTTTCTCATACCCATTACAAAACAGCCGGATGCAAACAAAGCTAAATGCAGCAAAGAGTTGAAAATAATGAACGAAACTTTACACAAGGAGATAATTTCCAAAGACAGGTAAAGTAATTTTTGTGACGGGTAATGTATTTTCACTGATAGCTTCGTTTCTTTAGCGTTTAAAAATTTCCCACAGAGAAATAATGAGATTGAACAAGGACATGCAGCAATACGAACAAGTGATAATGAACCTTAGGAGCGAGATGTCACCGTCTGCATCAGCTTGCTACCAGACACCGTACGTTAATAAAATACGATATCGTTATTATAGTACCTAACTGATGTACCGGTTGATACCCACTCATGTTGAAAATCTGTCGCCAAGAATCTATCGGCGTTTTCCGACAGCTGCAATGGGAACCAGTTTCTTTCTGGGTTACCTATGTACTGACCATGGTGAAATTGTGTTCACACATTTTTTGAGTTTCACAAGTTTTGAGCACTATATGAATCCTAATTGAAAATAAGTGTTGTATTTCAGAAATGCATCGAAAAAAGACGCGGAAGTAATGGCCGGAATGTGTTGCACCGGTTCGGATGTAGCTCCTACTGTAAATATTGTTTAGATTTATATTTTTTCATATACTGGCATTGGTCCAAATACTTTTCATATTTTGCCTATAGATAAATAGCTGATATATAGTTAGGTGATATATTTTTACTTTATAGTTTAACGACAATTATCGAAACGGAATCGGCTTGAGCCGGTGGGTTACGGCTTACGTCAATTCCGTTTCGGCTTTTCTGGCCGGCTTTAGTTGATTCCGCGTCGATAAGTGTGATTGGACCCCTTAGTATGCATATTTAATGTTTTTTTTGTAATATTTTGAACTCGCAGATAGACTGGGAGCCGGTGAAGGACTGTAGCTTGCTGTTGCATGACGAGACACATAAGTACCAAGACCGCATACAGAATATGGAAAATAGCCTAAAGGTGCGTTTTTTGACAAGGGTGTTTTTATCAGGGCACTATATGAATGGACTAGCCGTATTCTTTAGTAATTTCAATTTTACTCGTATTTCATGCAGGATTCTCTCTTCACGATGTTTTACTTCAACGAAAACTTAGTGGTGAATCTGTCCTGTTCGCCAGTTTTCAATTGATAATAGGTAACCGGTGCAGTATCGAAATTCAATTCTTTCGATTGACACCGTACGGTGTACCTGTGCGTGTGTGCGTGTACTCAGTTCGCCTGCGCAGGTCTCGTTAGTTGTTTTCTAGTGTCTGTTCAAAGTGGTTGTCATGACGTAAATAATATCTACCTATTTACCTAATATGTTTTCAATAAATGAACTGAAGAGCGCTCCGGTATACCGGACCATCCCCATACACGCTGTCGACCTGCGCAGGTGAACCTGCACAGGTAACCTCCCCGGTAGACCGTAGCGTGTCGTGTATGGCTTACATTAGGTAGGTGCGTGTGTCCCTATGTCACATTGGTTTTGCGGGTTGGCCCTATGAATAGACATCCTGTGTAAACCAAGCGAGACGTCAAAGTTGTAGGCGCCATCAAAAAGTTAGTAAGTAATTGACCTTGGTTGGGGACCGTATGGGCACAGTCTATTAAACCATACAGTCGGTCGACGAAGCCGTCTAGACAGGGCAATCGTGCGGGGTGTGAGGGGCGAGACGCGGGAAAGCCGTTACCGACCTGCGAACAAAACGATGTTAGTAGCTCGGTAAACAGAATTCAGGGCTAACGCGTGTTTGTGTCTGTAATTATTTTATATTAATTTGTTTATTTAAAATGGTGCAAACGACGTGTGCTGTCAGAGACTGCAAGTCTTCATCCTATTTAAATAAAATCTGCGTTTTCATCAGCTTCCACACACAGAAGAAAGGTAAATAATGGTTTGTTATCGTAGAGTGCATACAATAATAATTTTATATTTGTCATGTCGTGTCACGTTAATAACGCCAACAAAATGTCTGAATGGCGGACGGTAAAAAATATCTAATAGGTACACAGGTATAGGTAACAGGCACAGGGCATGAGTGTTTGGAAATCTTTTTTTTTTTTTCAATAGTTCTGATGATGGAGTAGGAGGGTAAGCACTGGAACTCCATAGCGGAACTTCGTATCCTAGCCGTGTTTGGGGTTGTTGGAATGGTCGTGAGATGAACTTTGACCATGTATGGTTTCCAGGGTCTGATGATGGAGTAGGAGGGTAAGCACTGGAACTCCATAACGGAACTTCGTATCCTAGCCGTGTTTGGGGTTGTTGGAATGGTCGTGAGATGAACTTTGACCATGTATGATTTCAGGGTCTGATGATGGAGTAGGAGGGTAAGCACCGGAACTCCATAGTGGAACATCATATCCTAGCCGTGTTTGGGGTTGTTGGAATTGTTGTGAGATGAACTTTGACCATGTATGGTTTCAGGGTCTGATGATGATGTAGGAGGGTAAGCACTGGAACTCCATAGTGGAACTTCGCATCCTAGCCGTGTTTGGGGTTGTTGGAATTGTCGTGAGATGAACTTTGACCATGTATGGTTTTCAGGGTCTGATGATGGAGTAGGAGGGTAAGCACTAGAACTCCATAGTCGAACTTCGTATTCTAGCCATGTTTGGGGTTGTTGGAATTGTCGTGAGATGAACTTTGACCATGTATGGTTTTCAGGGTCTGATGATGGAGTAGGAGGGTAAGCACTAGAACTCCATAGTCGAACATCGTATTCTAGCCATGTTTGGGGTTGTTGGAATTGTCGTGAGATGAACTTTGACCATGTATGGTTTTCAGGGTCTGATGATAGAGTAGGAGGGTAAGCCACAGAGCAAAGAAATATAAATAGAGACGCTATGCTAGCGGAGCCCGCGCGCCAGACATGACATCAAATGGGCATATATCAACCATACCATACTTAGCAGAGGTGCGTAGCTCCGCGATGTCGTGATGCGCTATTATTTCCCGTAGGAAACGAAGTGAGGAGTCGGAGTGTAACTCAAGGAGGGATTTCCTTTCATCTATGAGTCTACAAACCTTTATTTAATTGTGATATTTATAAAAATGTATTCGAGATTATGATAATTTTAGGTGTAAACGATAAACTCTGATACTACTGCAAAATTATACATTGAAGACAATGTACTCACTTTATTTGTACGCAAGGTAGCGAGCGCTACTCCGCACGTAATGTATTGCGTTCTTTCACATACGTCGTGAGTCGGGACCTGTCGTGACCCCAAAACACGTGCATCGATAGTTTTGTTCGATCAATATCGATAAAATTCATCTTTATATCACTGATTTGATTAAGGCAATAGTTGAAAGTTATATCAATATCCGCATTCATCTGTTAAAATTAAGCTTTCAAAACGAGAATTTCGAAACAAATAAATTTTATTTCAAGGGCAATAAACCGTGTAAAAATAACTATTTTTTAATTTACTTCATCATGTTAAACGTTTTTTTTTTACAGTTCAGTATTCTTAGCACAATTATTCTTATCGAACGTGAATTTTCTTACGGAATTTCTAAAAATAATTAAATTTAATATCGACGAAATTAAAATATCGATAATTTTATTGATATTTTATCGATTACTTTCGCTGCATTAAGCGAATAGCAATAAGTGTTGCTACTCGACGCCAGTCGACGCAGCTATTACGCAATTATCAACATTATGTCTAATGCGTTTAAGTTCAAAATTGCGTTCCATGAAAATAACGCCATCTAGTGCCGAGTGGCAGAACTTTTTCGTCGATTGAATCTAGTTAGTTTGTAGATTACAAAACGACGTAAATACTTTGTACGCTATTGAAAAATAAATTTTATGTTAACGTAAAAAGGTATATTTTCATATGTATGACCTGTGTGATTAAAGCTATTTTTTTGTAAAATAGAAACGACCAATCAAAAGGATTGTTTATTTGTAGTACAATATATGATTTAACATTTATTTGTGTGAGTTTGGCGACGCTGGTTCCGATACAAATTCTAACGCATCGCCCTTCCAGTGTATTTTCTCTTTTCCGTGGGGTAAGCACTAGAACTCCATAGTCGAACATCGTATTCTAGCCATGTTTGGGGTTGTTGGAATTGTCGTGAGACGAACTTTGACCATGTATGGTTTTCAGGGTCTGATGATGGAGTAGTTATTATAATATTGTTTAAAATATAATAATGCTAACAATGTTTTATTGTTATCTGCAATAAATAAATAATTTTGTAAATATTGTTTACTTCTGACAACCCTGCCCGTCGCGATACTGTCTAGACGTTGTCGGCATTTTTCACAAGATCAAAGGCGTCGGACGACTGTATGGTTATTAGACTGTGGTATGGGTATGGTGCAGTCGAGCGGCGCGAGCGTGCGCGCGCTGCGCAAGGCGAACGCGGCGCTGTCCGGCGAGGCGCACGTGCTGCGGCGCGTGTGCGCCGCGCTCGACGACCAGTGCCGCGCCGCCACGCTCCGGGCGCACTTCAAGGACGACATCATACGTGAGATGCGCAGGCAACTCAAGCAGGCTAAGGCCAAGGTGAGATTGACGTGACCAATATCACGGAGGGTACACTAGTACCCAACTAATATGGCTTACCGATGTACTTGCGCAGAAGATACATTGGTCGGCGGCTGCCGCCATGTGTGCGGAGGGGCGTCACTTGCGAGTGAGACGGAACTAACAACTGCACTCTATTATGAACCTTATACCAGTGATCTAAGGTTGATTGTAAGTTTTAAGCATTCTTTCGTTAATCTTCGGGCCATACCACGCCAGACTTTCTTTTCTGTGCGAACGAAGATTCACGACACGCCTTATCAGTTGGGTACTACTGTACGTTAGAATTATAGCATTAATTAGCTGTCCCTCGCGGTTTCACCCGCGTTACCGGGTTAAAATGTAGCCTATGTCCTTTTCCGTATGTTGATCCGTCGAATAGTTGGAAGCGTGAAGGCGTAACAAACAAATAAACAAACAAACTCACTTTCGCATTTATAATATTAGTTATTTCTTATTGTTATTAATATAATAATAATAATATATGCTATTAATATAATATTAGGATTATGTTCTCCTAACTTTGGTTGTTGGTAGGTATATATGAGGCTTCGAAGGTAGTACCTTCGAAGCCTCATATACCTAACCTAACATTGTATCTATGTTCATGCCTTTATCAGGTAATAATTAGGAATCTTATTTTATTTTAAAATAACCCTATTAAATACCGGATGGAGGAGAACGACCGATATACCCATTTAATTTGTTTTGGTTAGACATAGTTTTTGGGGCTTATCTATGTAAACTAGGGCCTTTTTATGTTAAATGGGCTTGCGTTTGACCCCATGAGGAGGAATGACGAGGCCGAGGATGTAGCACGCTTACCCAGAAAAAGCCTATTCACTCTGGCCTTCCTAATAGTTCACTTTTGACAGACCATATACAAAAAGAGACAAACATAGTGCGTCAAGGAGAGTTGATATGCTGTAACTTGAAAACGGCGAACGCGTAGGTATAAAAAGTGCCACTAACTTGTGTTCGCATTGTTTACAGCTCAAAGAAATATCAGAACCGGCCTGCCTGAACTCAAAAGACTTCGTGAGCGGCGACCATGACTTCGCTCGGTCCCAGTCGGTGTCGTACGACTCTGTGACGATCGCGTGCGTGCGCCAGCAGCCGCGCCGCAAGCGCAACGTGCCGCCCGCCCCGCTCCGCGCCTCGCCCCGGGACTCGCCCCGCGTCTCGTCCCGCGCCTCGACCCGCGCCTCGCTCCACGACTCGCCCCACGCCTCGTCCCGCGCCTCGTCCCGCGGCTCGCCCAGCGCCCCGCTCGGCGCCGCGGTCTCGCCGCGCTCCTTCTCCGACGAGGGTCGAAGCGCTCGTCTGCACGCCTCCGGAGATTAACTACTCTCTATAAAGCATGATTAATTATTTGTTGTTACATATCTGTATGATAATAAATATGTTTTTGTTTAATTTTATATAACTCGCACAAACTTAAAATGGTGTTTCTTATTCAAAACATCTGTGAATTTAGGATTCACGATGTATATACTTACCGCAAAACTACAAAATTTTTAGGCTTTTTAAAAATTGCACAGTAAGTAGTTTTAATTTTTAAACAATATGTAATGTTTTGTGTTTGGACCAATGCCTTTTAGAGATATTGTATTATTTTGAATATTAAGTTGTTTGTATCATATTTGTGCAGGCTACGAAGTGTTTACAAGCAGCTTCGTCAACACCTAATGGTAGTCTAGAAATCTGTAATGTTGACGTGGAGTGCAGTCCCGATGTATCTGTTATTGAACCGGTATGTATGCTTTATTAGTACATGTCTCTACAGGACAAATAGCATATCATTTTAAAGAAGTTCGCCTATCAATAATATGTCCATATAAAAGCACCAGGCTCCTGATTCTTGCGTTATTGAGATCGAGATATTTGCGGGAAAACAGTGAGAATTCTTAATCAAGTTAAGTGTCACTATCAACAGTAAGATCATCTTTGGTCTGTAATGCATGAATGTCAGCTGCACTTGAGAGCCAGTTCCTTCTAGGCTTTGTGTGCTTACCACCTTCGACCACATCATCACTTACCATAGTGAGATTGTGGTCTAACACAGGCCTATACACAGTAAAAAAAAAAAAAACCTATCGTTTGTTGTTATTTAGACCTAAAGATCATCATCATCCTGACGCTTCGCAATATCGTACCTAATATTTTGAGAATTGAGAACCTCCTCATTTCAAGTCTATTAAAAACCAAACAATTTCCTTGCTTCCAGTCTGATTCATCTCCATGTTTATGTGATCCCTACATAACGGAATTGAATAGGTCCCTGTTAAAAAAATGCGTGATTCCGAAAGATTCACGTCACTCCATCGAGTGTACCAGAAGAGGGATCAGTCTGAAGAAACACTGTGTGCAGATGCAATGTCCTGAGATATCTGACAAGGGTCAGGAGTGTAAGAGAGATGAAGAAGAGCTGGAAGATAATAGACAGGCGAGGAGTGAAACTTATTTCGGGTGAGTGACTGTTCTTTACTACCTACCTACTGCCAGTTAGAGTCGCCCCCGTCTATGGGGATATCCTGAGATTGGTAATTTATGAATCACCGTAGGGTCGCTTAATCCCATAGGGATAGTATATTAATAGAGAGACTGTACTAGAGTATGTGCCCTGAGCACGAGTAGGTGCAACGCTACCGC
Organism: Achlya flavicornis; assembly: GCA_947623365.1. Taxonomy (NCBI): domain Eukaryota; kingdom Metazoa; phylum Arthropoda; class Insecta; order Lepidoptera; family Drepanidae; genus Achlya; species Achlya flavicornis. The sequence continues at coordinate 19,021,640 of OX392468.1, forward strand.
TGCCTTGAAATGAACTGCGCGTTCATATATTTTCTGCTAGTGAACGGTATATCTTTGAATGCATATACTGGGTGGATACGACATGTATATTCCAGCAATGTAGGCAACTATAGATATACAAAATAATTATGACAAAATATTGCGCAACTTTATTTATTTTTCTTCAAGACGATATAAACTGCGGTGAAAGACCTGAGAAACGACTTGTTTACATAAACGTTAGGTGTATTTTGACCCGGAATCATCCGGATGCGAAGGTATTATGACATCGTCCCAGTTCTTCAGGGAGCGATGTCTCGACGAAGTATGCGCTCTGAAGTGTTTTATATTACTTCTTTTGAGCTAATTATAGCTTATTGAAGCGTCTAATGATGTTTGATTGCTGGAGTTCTATTGGCATCCTATAAATAGCTCCATCAAACTCATTTATTAAAGAGCATTGATAAGACAATCGTGAACGTTTAAAATGACTCTACCATAGCATTACTATTCTTTGATCTCTTTTTGTATGGATACATTTTTTTTAGATTTATCTGGCAAAGAAATTACCAACTCATTCTTTATTCTTATTTAACAGTGAAAATGAAACGAAGAAAATACTTTGTGAAAAGGATGGCCAGGTAAGAAATCAACTAGTTTTTTATTTAAAATATATGGTCTTCTGCTGTCCAGTTCTGTTCATTTGTAAGTATATGGGATGTCTCGGTGTTTGAACCGTAAGGTGAGATGCAGTTTGTATTTTTAAAATTGTATCGTAGTGTAAATGTGTAGAGTTGTGTGACGAAACAGCGTCGCAGCGGATGTGGGGCGCTACCACGACACGCGTCGGAAGCTTACCCTTTGATGCTCCTCTTCTAATGAACTTTTGCACAGGATATGACACTATTGTGTTTCTTATTTTAAATTAGATAAGAGTCTGGGGGACTCCATCTAACAGATTACCGCAGCCAAATAACTTTATGTTGTGTTCCTGCGCGTGAGTAAGTTCGCCAGACCTCATCGATAAGGGGGAAAGGGTCGGTACCGCGTAGATAAGTGATGTGGGGTACGCCGATTATATGGTGTAATAAAATATACTCATTCATATTATGCTCAGATTATTTATCTTTCATCTGCATTCTGCAATGAAGTATTTTTTACAAATTTTCGGATAATTTATCGATCTAGCTAGATTGATGGATCTAGGTAGATCCCATTTTAAAGTACTATAACTGACTGTTCTTATGAATTGCGAGTCCATTCCGTGTGTGTACCGTGCCGGTCATAAAATAGTGTAAATTGGTACGTCCATGACCCGTAAAGTTCAGGCCGCTTTTAGAATTTACTTCAATATCTAACTAGTCTGTGCCCCGTCTCCTCCCGCATGTAATTTTTGTCTCTAACTTTGTAGACTAAACAGGCTACTGTGCAGCTTCCCCAAGGTATCCCCTGTGATACCGCATCATCATAAGCGCACTAACAGACAGACAGACATACATACGTTACGTTGCGTTGTATAAAGATATCATACGCTTGCCCCTATATGTTCTAATGTCTGAAATAAAAATCTATCATGTCTTAGACCTGTCTGACGCATACACGCCATCGTTTCGCACAAAAAAAAACAGCAAGCGATGTTTTTATCCAATGTTGTATTTAGTTTATTGAATGTTTATGTTGTAAAATGTTACGGTAAGTTTACGGGGTAACTGGGCGGATCGAGAATGAAGCTAAGCGGCAAGTGGGACACGGGACTCGCGCGGGCGACCGGGGCGGCACTTCCGCCATACTCCCAAAATGACTATATTTACAACTTTTCAAGCATTCTCTTAATATAGATCGGGTGCAACTGATGCACACCTCCGCGACACCCTGTCTTGTGTGCGCGTACGCACGTGCCTCGGCTTGTTTATTTCATTATTTGTACGTAAACAAAATGTTTTAGTGTTCCTAGAGGTTGGGTGATAGATTTTATGTTTTGTTTTGATGCTGTGTTGATTTTATGTTGAAATTATGATGTTCAACGGTTTTATGATGTGCGGTGATTCGGACACGAGTGATTTTACTAAGGCAAGTTGCTTTTTAAGATATATTTGGTGAGAATTTATTTGATTTGGAAGTTGGAAGTTTTATTTCAACTACATTATTTTCTTTGTGTTTTGTATGGTTTGGTATGTTATGTGGCTGATGGTGGTAAGCACAAAAACCCTAGAAACTACAACTGGCTCTCAAGTGCAAGTACCGAAACATCAATAGGTGTTGGATGATAGATGGAAAGAGTTCTGCAACCCGCGGGTGTTGCAAGCGTCCATAGGCTATTGTAACCGCTTACCATCAGGCGGGCGGTAAGCTAGTTTGCCACCTTAGTAGTATAAAAAAAACCTAGTCTCATCAACAAACCTGCCATTATTTATAAAACACCTGCCACGCAAAAGTGTACTGTACTGTCGATTTTGAATCGTTTTGATGCAGTCGATTAAACTTTCATCATCATTATATCAGTCTAAGGATGTCTTCTACTGAACATAAGCCTTCCTCATTAACTTCCACTTCGTACGGTTTTGGGCCTCGCTTGCATCCAGCGGCGCCCAGCGACTCCGACCAGGTCGTCGGTCCACCTGGTGAGACGTCGTCTTGCTCGACGCTTTCCAGTACGTGGTCGCCACTCGAGAACCTTCCTTTCCCATCGGTTTAATGGTTTTGTGGCCTGCCATTGCCACTTTAGCTTACTAACTCTACGACTCGAGCTATGTCGGTACTTTTTGTTCGCCTACGAATGTACTCATTTCGGATCCTGTCTCGTAGAGAAATTCCGAGCATAATGTGAATACATCTATAGATATGAAAACTGCTCACGCTTCGCGCAAGGTAACGTTGTTATCGCTATCACTCTATATTATTCTAACTCTATGCTTCACACTGCTTCACACCCTTTTTGAAGGCTATTATACAAAGTGTATGTGGTATATGTCAGGAGAGTGCGGGAACTTCTCGTGCGGCGTCGTCGAGCGCGTGCAGCGAAGCCGCGGCGGGTCGCTACTACCACCACAAGCTGCTGGCCACCACGCAGATTGTTAGTATTGCAATTGTCGCATAATAACTCAATAAACTACCGACGCGCTATCATGGCCGTTCTGACCATACTGTAAAAGGGGGTAAGGGGTACAGTCGAGGACATAAATATGTATACACTTAGTAAAATTCAACAACGGTTTCCTCTTAAACTACTGATGGAAATTTTGAGATATTATAAAGGCAGAATCTTCTAACATATACTATTATGATTTGTGTAATAGTTTAACACTTAAATGTTAAACATGCGAGAAAATTGCTTTTGAATTTCAGAAAGTGTATACATATTTATGTCCTCGACTGTACAAGCCTCCCTCCAAAAGAATTGGGTCCCACCACTGATAATCTTGATAAAGGCTACCCTCAGCTGGATCAAGCCCCTCAACCCCTCCAAACCAAAATCCTGGATTCGCCACTGACTTGAACAAAGACCGAGACCAGGAGATAATCATGTCAAAACCGTCATAATAGCGTGGCGCTGACTGTATAAACTCACACCGACGATTTAGATCTGCCGCACCAACTTACTAGACTGTGTTATCATGTCATGTATTGCTATTTTTAACCGACTTCAAAAAAAAGGAGGAGGTTCTCAATTCGGTTGTATGTTTTTTTTTTTTTTTTTTTTTTTTTTTTTATGTTTGTAACCTCATAACTCCGTCATTTATTAACCGATTTGGAAAATTCTTTTTTTGTCTGGAAGGGTACACTTCCCGTTTAGTCCCATTGTCATCAGATCAGGATTTGATTACTTACTTTGAAGTCGGTTTAAGGTTTTTGTAAAACAGTCCAATTATTCCACATGCTGTAGTGTTTGTCTTCAACTCGATGGTAGCTACACATCTACAAAGTACTCTTTCAGCGTGCTGCGTTTCTTCACGATATTTTTCTTCAACAAAACTCAACCCACGACCTTACTCACGGTATCTGGAGAAGATAGTGCAGACGTAAGCCGTTAAAGAAGTTAGATATGGTAGCGTTGTGTTGTGAGTTCGACATTGCAGCTGAAGAACAAGGAGGAGACAGTGCGTGTGCAGGCGGCGAGCCTGGCGGAGGGCGAGGCGCGCGCGGCCGCCCTCGCCGCGCGCTGCCACCTGCTCACCAAACAACTCGACCACAAGACCAAACAGGTATCCCTATCTACTAGCTCGATAACACCATTTAATATACCGCAAAGTTAACAAACCAGCACACGGCCCGCCTGATTGTAAGCGGTTAATAGCCTATAGAAGTTTGTAGCATTAAGGGTAGATATGCAACACCATATTGGCAAAGAAGGGACAGTAATGTGCGGAAAGAAAGTTCCTGTTATCGATCGAGTTATACGTATGTTTATTAATCCTTTGATTGTTTGATGATCCAATTCGAGGAAAACAATAGAAATCAATTGTTATTTTTTAACCGCAAGTCAAGGGAAGACCCAAACTTCAGGGTCTAACTTTTACAAAGGGCTTCTGGTATTCGTAATTCACATAATCACGTAATAAACTAATGGCTACATACTGAGTGAGTGAATGGCACGTCTGTATATGGCTATAGAGCTCTCATGATTATTATTCCAGCTGCAAACGCTCGAGTCACTCAAAACTCACAAGATTGGCGTTAGCTCATCATCACACGCACAGGTGAGTCAGTTTTGTTACCATTATAGAGTTTAGTTATTTTAATGTTTAATTAAGGTATATAAAAAATTCCAGAAAATACATGCATCGGGCACCTAAATCGAATTTGTAATCTATTGTACGATTTTTATTGATTCAAAACCTTTTTGATTTGGAATACCGTGAATTATTTTAGGTAGAAAACCGGAATATAATAAACGCGCTTCAGAACAACTTGAGTGTTATCGAGGAGCTTTACAGAGAATGCTTTTATGAGGTAAGATAATAACTATTTATCTACGTTACATACATTTGAACCATTATCCTAATTAGTTCATGTCTAATTGACATCTAAACTTTATCTTCTATACAATAGCCTTTTCTTGAAACATCGTGTGACGGGTCGCTCACTTTCCTCCAATATGGCGAGGAGGGCGATGGCTGCCACACGCGTCATACTTGTGAACATGTGGGGGCTGGTCTGCGAGTTTGCCATTTATTTATTTACTTATTAAATAGTGGCGGGGGCACGGAATTATTGTCAGTGCGATTAGAATGTAAATATTATGTAATGAATCTAAGCTTGTTTTGAAGAGAGTATTTGCTGCGTTTATTGTCGGCTCTTCTCAGCAAATGCAAACTTCCGAACCGGTATTAGAGTATTAGAGTCAGAATTTTTCATAAGTGCCTGCGAATGTCTATTTGAATAAATGATTTTGAATTTTATTTTGACATGTCCGAGAGTTGTTCAGGTACTTGTTGAGTAAATGGTATGTTTGCAGGCAGCGAAACAAGAGAGTTTGATAGAGATGCTCCGGCAGAGTTGCATGGAGGTGCGAGCGAGGGACAGAGACAAGGCGCACCAGATCGGCTCGCTGCACGGTGTCATCAACACTCAGAGGTGGTCTTTGGACAGGTGTCAGGTATGTGCCCTATTTTAGGCTTTACAACTTAATAATCTTCGTTATCTTCCTCACCTTTACTATGTTTAAAGTCCGTGGCTTATGTATCTTCTATTAAATCCTAATCCACATAATTCTTTTTGTATTATCATTGTAGTTTTTCTTTATACTAATATGTAATTTGATTTTTCAGGATATTTCGTTAGAAGTGGACAATCTGAAGTCAGAAATATCAAATTTCCTGAACAGCTCCAACAATGATTCGGTATTTCAACGATCATTTGAAAAACTAACCAATGCTAATTTATAGTATCGCACTTCGTATATCTGCTTGTAAGCATGCTTTAGGTCGAATAAATGAAATATTATAACAATGATGAGGTGTTTTGATTATCATAGGGTATGTGGGAGGAGAGTTCGGTCGCGGGTGGTTCACCCGTGGGAGTGGGAGTGAGCGAGGAGCTGCAGGACATCTTGCAGCAGTTGCTGCGGCTGCGGGAGTTGCTCACTGTACGTGTTGCATGCTTGTTTGTGTGTTCTCAAGTTTTGCTCTTCAATCTCTTGTTTTTGTTGGTTAAATGGATGGGAGAGTCATTTTAAACGTAAACACATAGATGATTTCTAATTTTTTTCTCGATACATTATACAGTAACTTATAGAAAAGCTGGTGTACTAACATATTGTTTTTTTAAGTGTTAACTAAAGTAAAATACGACTATATTGTATACATAGCCCAAAATAATTTTTAAATCCCTGAAATTGTTCACAGACTGACTGTACCTGTGGATTGGAGGAGGAAAATAAGAAACTGATGCAGACTAACGAAAACATGAAGGTGGGCTTGGAATAAAATTCTACTTGCATAAGTCCCACGTTGGGTGTCACTATAGTTATTTAGGCCCCATGTTGGGCGCCATTACCGTTAACTCAGATTATTTAACGGCCGGTTCACACATGTCTCCGTTTTACTGTTCCGTTTTATCGTGTACGTTTTTTTTTCGTCGATGGCGTATGTAGTTGTATGAGCGACTTCACACATGGCACAGTATTCTGTATACAGTAAAAAATATCGTTCCGTAAAAAAATTACATTCCGTTTTGTCATCGAATACTGGACGACGGAACAGTAAAAATATACGGATACGTAGAATTTTAACGGATAGATACTGTGTGCGTGGCGGGCGGTGTGTGCGGGGTGTAGGAGGGGGAGTGATGCCACAGGTTTTGTTTGACTCACATTTTTCTGTTCACACATCGCATCCAGTAATGACGGATTCGTTGAACGTTATACGGTGCCTATGTGTGAACAGCGCATAAATTTATGACGTATCCGTTAAAAACGTACCAGTAAAACGGACTCCCATGTGTGAACGGGCCGTTACTTTGCTAAATTAAAGTATCTTGGCATTGCAGAAACAAATCGATGATCTACAGAAAAATATATACGCTTTAGAAACGACGTTTCAAATCAAGAATTCTTTAGACCAGAAAAATGAAGAAGAAATGTTAGAAATGGAAAAAGAGGTAAGTCTTCGTGTTCTAGTTTTAATTTTCTTCATATTTTCAAGATATTATCTTTTCTTGTTTCTTGTAAAGTTCCTTTTTTGTAATACTTAGGTGGCAAACCTGATGGTCTTAAAGTAGTATAGTAGTATCAATCGCGCATTGCTGACCCTGCAAAAAGATCTTCACAAACTCATTGAAGAACCTCATGTATTCCTAAAGGAATACATCCTTATAAATAAGGATCTCCGTAATGTTCTCGTTTTTCTTTGACTACTTTTTCTTTTTTAATATTTTTTCAGCTGAAAACTCTCCGAGATTCACAGGGAGCTAAGAAGAGTAGCGCTTGTTCCTCGTCATGGTGTACTGGTTCCCACGTGAGTTTTTTATTATTATTATGATTGACACAATCAAGGCTATTTTAAACACTTAAATCTGACTCTTAGCTACTTGCTAGCTGAATAAAAAACAAAAAATATTGAAGAAAGTTTTATTTAAGAGATAATTTTTGTTTAATATTTGTAATTGTTCGCAGGCTGAGTGTACATGTGATTTGATTGACGAAAATAAGAAACTGAGGCAGACTACCAAAGAAATGGAGGTGGGTATTTAATTTAAGAACTACGTTAGTCGATACATCTTCACTAAGAGGTATCATTTCGTGAATTGAAGTGGGAAGTGAACCACTCTCGATTTGAAATTATGTCGCTAGCACGTCCTGGCAACTGCAGTTGGATCCAATTGTCTTCTAGCTTCAGCCACACCATTATTTATCACGAGGTAGTCCCATGTTGGGCGCCAAAATCCTAAACTCAGCAGTACATAATAATATAATTAAATTGGTAGAACATTTGACATCTTATTTCAATATATTTGCAGACACAAATCAAAGATCAGGAGAAAAAGATATCAGAATTAGAAATGAAACTTCGTAACAAGAGTTCTTCATTAGAAGAGTGTAAGAAAGAGATCGACGCTAAGGAGAAAGAAGTAAGATTTCAAGTGCTAGTTTCGAAAAAAAGCGTTTGAAAGGAACTCAGAAAAATGAAATAGTCTGTATATTATTTGCCCGTATCTATCTTGGGAAAATTTGCTTTGTAGTAAAACTAGCTGTATCCTACGGTTTCACCTGCGTTCCCGGGATAAAATCTAGCCTTCTCCATACAATAAGCTTTCTGCATGCCAAATTTTATAATGATGCGTTGACTAATTGAGGCGTGAAGGCGTAACAAACAAACTCACTTTCGCATTTATAATGTTAAGTTGGGATAAACTGTAATGCCAGCTATTCAACATTTATAGGAATTATATCGTCAATGAAATTATATCAATGTCAATGAGTCGGTGAACTACTTTCTTATTAAATTTCAAATATTTGCTATGTATATTGTTCCAGTTGCAAACGCTTCGTAAGTCTCCGACATCAAAAAAAGTGGATGCTTGTTCATCAGCCCAATGTAATGTTTCCCAGGTGAGGAGACATCTCTTGTGATAATTGTTTATGTGTAGAATCATTAATATATTGGCGTATCTCTAATTACGGCTCGTCTGTCTGTCACGACAGTGTGCTTTTTGTCCAGCAGATGCATAAGAGCCGTCGTCGACGGTAGCTGCTCCGATAGCATGGACATAAATGCCGGCGTCCCGCAAGGCTCTGTGCTGTCCTTCTGCATATCAATGATATGCTGTCTATTGACGGCATTCATTGCTATGTGGATGACAATACAGGGGACGCTCATTACACGGGCCGTGCAAATATCCCTCGTTCCGAGGTGGAAGAAAGCCGCGAACGGCTGGTGTCTGAAATCGAGAGTACACTAACTAGTGTCTCCAATTGGGGTCGACTAAGCCTAGTCCATTTCAACCCCACCAAGACCCAAGCCTGCGCGTTCACCGCTAAGAAAACCCCATGGTCTGTGGCTCCACAATTCCAGAACACCTCCTTGAACATCAGCCAAAGCATCGGGATCCTTGGCGTCGACATTTCTAGCGACGTTTTGTTCCGAAGTCACTTAGAAGACAAGGTTAAGCTGGCATCCAAAAAGCTCGGAGTGCTCAACAGAGCGAGGCAGTACTTCACAGCGGGGCAAAGACTGCAACTTTATAAGTCGCAGGTCCGGCCTCATATGGAGTACTGCTGTCATCTATGGGCGGGAGCACCTGGATACCAGCTTGGGCCTTTAGACTCGGTTCAGCGACGTGCCCTAAGAATTGTTGATGATCTCGAGCTCACAAGCGATTTAGAGCCCCTCAGTCTGAGGAGAGACTTTGCCTCCTTATGTGTGTTCTACCGCTTGTACAACGGAGAGTATTCTAAGGAATTGTTCGACTTGATGCCCACGGCTACCTTCTACCATCGCAACTCTCGCCATCGACGGGGAGTCCATCCTCACACATTGAAACCAGATTTGTTTCGAACTGTACGGGCTAAAAGGAGTTTTCTTCCGCGGACGCTCGGACTGTAGAATGAGCTCCCTGCCGTGGTTTTCCCAATGGAGTACAGCATGGGGTTCTTCAAAAAGGGCGTGAAGAGATTTCTTCAGGGTCGGCAACGCGCGAGTGATACCCCTGGTGTTGCAAGCGTCCATAGGCTACGGTAACCGCTTACCATCAGGCGGGCCGTATGCTTGTTTGCCACCTTAGTGGTATAAAAAAAAAAAAAACGTCCATTTTACAACAGAGTGTTGGTGGTATACAGGTTGCATTTTTCAAGGGGGCATGGGTGGCCACATACTAAAGTATAGGGAATAGCGAAAAATTCTCAAAGACTTTGATAGAAACTAAAACTAATACTTGGAAAGTTCACACTGTATACTGGTGTTTTAAAAGTCTTTAAATTCTTACCGTGTAAAAACGAAACATTTTTTTTGGTAACCGTTAAAGTCTGACTGCACGTGTGAACTGCAAGAGGAAAATAATAAACTGAAGCTGAGTAGTAGCCGTGGTAGTAGTATGCAGAAGTTGAAGATTGACGCTTGCTCATCAACACACTCTAAAGGGTCCCAGGTCAGACATTTTTGTTATTATTAACTTTACATCTACATTCTAGCGGCGAAGGCTGATTATTTTTAATGGTGAAGATTAGCAAAATATACTGCTTGGGAATCGTTTGAATAAGAGTCCACAGTCCATACTCTTAATAATTGCTGTAACGTTGATGATCGGGATATTAATCTCTATGATATAAATGCATGAAACAAGACAAGCCCATAAAGCTTTCTTGAATTTCTGAAATTATTTTATTATTTATAGACCACAATCTCACCATGGTAAGTGATGATGTGGCCGAAGGTGGTAAGCACACAAGGCCTAAAAGGAATTGGCTCTCAAGTGCAGCTGTCGGAACACACGATAGGTGCTTGGCGACAGATTTTAAACTTGAGGGTGGTAGCCAGCCAGGTGGGTACTCACTATGTTTTCCTTCACCGAAAGCCCAAGCTCATTGTAGCGTTTGAACCCGGGACCTTCTTCTCGGTATCCGACGTCACTACCTCTGAGCTATCATCGGCTTGTTGTTCATAGGCTGACTGCACTTGCCAGCTCGAGGAGGAAAATATGATGCTAAAGCTTACTAACGGGAAGATGGAGGTGAGCTGACAAGAAAATATTACGTACCTGTAGTATTAGTTCTATAGTTCTGATTTAGCGCCACATATTCGGGTCCCATGTTGGGCGCCACGACAGTCATTTCGGTCCCACGTTGGGCGCCACAATAATCTAAACAATCCAGTTTATTTAAGTTAAACGATCTAAGTCCGGGGGTTTGAATACCTTAACTAGTTTTACCCGGCAGTTTCACATGCGCTAAATATGGATGATCGTAGCTCGTGGCGTGATTTTGTGGCATGTGTAATACAAGAAAAAATATCGTCAGCTTTATTATAATTCTAACTATATCCTAACCCTAACTTAATTTTATAAATTTTTGTTTGTTACGCTTAAACGCCTCAACTACTCAACCAATCATCGTGAAATTTGGTATGCAGATTGCCTATGGTATGGAAAAGGACATAGTCTACTTTGTATCCCAAGAACGCGGGAAAAACCGCGGGGGACAGCCAGTTATACCGGGTGTTGTTCTGCATTTGTGCCATATTTAAGGAGGTTGATATTTAACTTGTATAGAACACTAATCAATTATAAAATCATGCTCTTAAAATTAAATATTATTTTTAAAGTTTTGAAAAATAAAAATCCCACCGTGTTTGACGATGTTTTATAAAGATTTATAAGATATAGGTTGGTGACCGCTGCGCAGCGGCCCGGTTTCTCCCCTCGGCCTGGATCGCAGACCTATTCTGTGCAGGTATGAAGTCTTATTCTGATTTGACGTTAATCACAAATCATCAATAATTATTTACTTATCAAGCCCAGAATTAATTACCTATTTTATAATAACTACATAAGTCATTTACTATTGGTTCTGTAAATATGGCACGAATGCAAAACAACATCCTGTATATACGAATGTGAGTTTTTTGTTACGCTTTCACGCCTTAACTACTCAATGGATCATCATGAAATTTGGCATGCAGATAGCCTATGGTATGGAGAAGGTCATAGGCATTTTTTATCCCGGGAACGCGGGTGAAACCGCGGGGGACGGGTAGTAATAATATAAGCCTTTATTCAGACTCATTTTTTTACAATAGTTTGACTCTTAATCTAACGACTGGCGAGTCGGTGACACCGACAACTGTAGCAAAGGCCTCCTCCAACTCTTTCCACTGTTATATTTTGCGCTCTCCTTGATAAGATAAAGTATACATACAGATTTATATCTAGATATACATTACAGACACAAATCAGTGATCAACGTAAGAAGATCAGCGATTTAGAAATGATACTTCGCAATAACAATTCTTTGATTGAAGAGTATAAAGTAGACATAGCAGCTAAGGAGACACAAGTAAGTCTTAGTATAACAGGAGGTAGATTCTCCTTTTTTATTTTATGGTATTGGTACTTCAATTCAAACGTACCTGGTGTGTATCGGACTCTGCACTTGTGTGGCAGTCAGTACCCATCTATTTGTGTGCTTACCGTCTTTGTCCACATCATCAATTACTTTTAGTTCGTTAACATCAAGAAGCAACTGTCTGCGTTAGAGAAGGAGAACAGATCTAGAGCGTGCGACTCGTGCGTCTCGCTCACTCTGCAGCTGCAACAAACTCAAGGTACTACTTATTTTAGATACGTGTATTCAAATCAAATCAAATCAAAATTCATTTATACAAATTAGGCCCTTATAGGGCACTTATGAATGACTCTACACCGGATTACTATTGTAATCCGGAGCTCTGATTATCTTCTTTAATTACCGACGTAAAGAAAATGGAAGAGTTTCTCAACTCTTCAATAAATAGGTAAATGGCATATCTTGTTCCCTTTTTTTATTTGTGTGCATACCAGTTTCAGCCATATCATCATTGACCAGTGAAATTAATAATGATTTCATTAAATTTTGTTTCAAAAACCATTTTAAATTGGGCCAACTTTTTCTGGCTGTCGGGATTAAAGTGTTCTATCTATCTAATTACCCTAAAAATAGCGACTGTTTGACGTTTGCGAGTGCCTACTTAAGTGAGGTATACCTTAGTAAAGTAATACAGGTCGGTTAAATAAAGCTGGCACGTTTAACATATTTACATTTGCGCTTGTGTAGTGTCTGTGAATAAGCGCGCGACGTGATGTGCAATGCATCACTGCATACGCATCATGAAAAAGTCTGTCCGTCTCTCTCGCGCGCGGTCAAGCTTATGAGTATGAAGGAGACAGTTATTGTTTTGCTACCGCTCATAAGTATAGAGTGGTCTTTTTTTGCATTCGTCTATTAGAATTGACTGACTGATTAGAAGCAATAATGTATCGTGAAATTGCATGTGTTGGTACTATGAACGTGCCAGGTTTCGTTAACCGACCTTACATAATGTGTGTGATTAGTTCAACTGAATAAGAAGATGTCGGAACTGAGTGTTGTGCGAGCGGAGAGCGAGGCGCGAGCGTGCGCCGCGCGCCGCCTGCAGCGGGACCTCGACCGCGCCGTGCAACTCAATAAAGAGGTAACTTTACTCTCATTCATTCGAAACCTCCATAGGTTTTTTGGTTTGATGCTTTCAGTGTAACTAATAGTGCGTCTACGCTACGCGAACCGAGCACGAGTCAAAACTTAATTCGTTCGTTGCTCGCGATGCAACTGTCGATGTACAACAAGCTTATAACGAACTTATATCGAGCCTACGACACGAGCGCGATGCGAATCCCCGTTTTCGTCAAAAGACTTATAAATACTGGAGCGCAGCCTAGCGCGAGTCGAATGCTCGTTCGAGGCTCGCAAGTCCGTCCACGCTACGTGAATCCGTGCTCCACGTGTACTCGGCTCGTGCTCGGTTCGCGTAGCGTGGGCGCATCATATCGTGTAACATTTGTTTAAAGGCACACTTGCTATAATTTATGGCATTAATACGATGATGTCAGAAACGCTTCAAAAACTATGATCAAACGGTTTTTTTGTATTAGTGCGAGGCGAAGGACGAGGAGGTGTGTGAGCTCCGCGCTGCGGCGGTGTCCTGCCGCTTGAAAATAGCCGAGACGGAGCGACGCGCCGCCGCGCTTGAGGCCGACCTCAGGGACGCGCGCGCACAACTAGCACTAGCTGACGCTTCGTACAGGTATTCTATTGTACCGTTCTGAAAGTAGTTCAGAATTGATAACTCAATCAATTGTGGTTTTTGTCTTTAGAATTTTACCTTCTTTTTGGGGAAACACCACTAGCGTTACTCTTATGTAGTTCGATCTTTAGATATAGTAAACAAGTGAGAATATGACCACGGTAAAATTCTATTCCAGTGCGAAAGTAAAGAACGCGGAGGCCCTCGAGCGTCAACTAGAGCAGGCGCACGAGCGTGGAGCCGCGCTCTGTGAGGAGGCGAGACACGCCGTCTGTGCCGTCAGGAGGTGGGCCACGCGCGTCAGGACACGACACAGGTATTATATACTATGTGTATCAACTAGAGCAGGCGCACGAGCGTGGAGCCGCGCTCTGTGAGGAGGCGAGACACGCCGTCTGTGCCGTCAGGAGGTGGGCCACGCGCGTCAGGACACGACACAGGTATTATATACTATGTGTATCAACTAGAGCAGGCGCACGAGCGTGGAGCCGCGCTCTGTGAGGAGGCGAGACACGCCGTCTGTGCCGTCAGGAGGTGGGCCACGCGCGTCAGGACACGACACAGGTATTATATACTATGTGTATCAACTAGAGCAGGCGCACGAGCGTGGAGCCGCGCTCTGTGAGGAGGCGAGACACGCCGTCTGTGCCGTCAGGAGGTGGGCCACGCGCGTCAGGACACGACACAGGTATTATATACTATGTGTATCAACTAGAGCAGGCGCACGAGCGTGGAGCCGCGCTCTGTGAGGAGGCGAGACACGCCGTCTGTGCCGTCAGGAGGTGGGCCACGCGCGTCAGGACACGACACAGGTATTATATACTATGTGTATCAACTAGAGCAGGCGCACGAGCGTGGAGCCGCGCTCTGTGAGGAGGCGAGACACGCCGTCTGTGCCGTCAGGAGGTGGGCCACGCGCGTCAGGACACGACACAGGTATTATATACTATGTGTATCAACTAGAGCAGGCGCACGAGCGTGGAGCCGCGCTCTGTGAGGAGGCGAGACACGCCGTCTGTGCCGTCAGGAGGTGGGCCACGCGCGTCAGGACACGACACAGGTATTATATACTATGTGTATCAACTAGAGCAGGCGCACGAGCGTGGAGCCGCGCTCTGTGAGGAGGCGAGACACGCCGTCTGTGCCGTCAGGAGGTGGGCCACGCGCGTCAGGACACGACACAGGTATTATATACTATGTGTATCACTTACATAGCAAACATTTGTAACCAAATACCTGTTGGGACCTATTTCCTTCTTGCACCAGGTCGGTTAACGAAAGCTGGCACGTCCATAGTACTTACTCAATCAATACCCATACATATGCAATTTCACGATACAGTATGTTTTTTACGTTATTGCTTCTAATCAGCCAGACAATTTTAATGAACGAATGCAGAAAAGACCACTCTATTTATGAGCAAAAGCAAAACAATAAATTTCTCCTTCATACTTATTAGCTTGACCGCGCGCGAGAGAGATGGGCAGACTTTTCATGATGCGTATGCAGTGTATCGCCACGCCGCGGCGCTATGCACTTATTCACAGACCCTACACAAGCGCAACGTGTAAATGTGTTGAACGTGCCAGCTTTTGTTAACCGGCCTGTAGGTGATGATCAACATAGATACCAGAGTCTGTTTGTTCTTAAAAGCATATTCATTCAACAATCCCATTATTGTATTCCAGGGAGCAGGAACAGAAACTGAAAGAGAAAAAAATCCTCCTTAAAGCATTACAGAGTCGTCTAAAAGCGAGAGAGCATGACACAGAACTTACAAGCACGAGCGATAGAGACAACGAACCATCATGCTCGCAATGCGTCGCTAACAGAAGCGGTTGTTCTCTGTCCGCCTTCCCACCGTGTGACAGACAGAGAGAGCAGTACCGCACTAGTGCGAGCGAGATAGCTAGCTGCTCCTCCGCTTCGCTGGTGCCACCGAATAGATTGGTGAAGAAGAAACTAACGTTTCATGGAAAAGTAACTGCTGTTTCTTAATATATTAATCCCCACTACACTATTAGCTATCCCCGCTATTTTACTTGCGTTCCCGCAATAATGATGGCCTTTACCTGCCAATGAAAGTCTCTTTAAAATCGTATCAGTCGTTTTGGGCATTAATCTGGAAAAACAAACAGACAGACGAAAAAAAAAAAATGGGTATGGTATAAATATGGTTTTGGGTTTGTTAACGTGAAAATAACAATTACTGTCGTTTACCGAAAGCTGGCACGTTCACAGTACTCACACATATGCAATTATTTGACGGACAGACTTGTCATGACGCGCATGCAGTGACGTCACGCAGCGCGCTTATTCTCAGACACTACACAAGCGCAACGTGTAAATGTGATGAACGTGCCAGCTTTAGTTAACTGACCTGTATGTTAAAAAGGGAAGATTGTTTATGTATAAATCCAGATCCCGCAATTAACTTTGGCTGCATTCCGAATTAATGATATAATCGCTGTAATCGATTTGAGCGTGCTTAAACCCGTACCGAATTGAGTTATGACAGATTACGTTGTCCCGTGAAACGTCATAGATGACGTCATGATATCCGCCATATTGCGCTCACACCGACCATGCCCTAAACTGATATCATCGTGAGCGCTGTCAAAAGTGACGGTTAATTATTGTGTTTTCGGCAGAAATTCTAGTAAGATTCTTGGTTTTCTATTTGGCAAAGATACTTTTTATGATTTTATGAGAGAAAAATAATAAAGAACGCGAATATTCCTTTTTGCGAGTCAAATTAAAAAAGATCTAAGGAGTCCTAGCGCATTGTTAAATCAGATTTTAATTAAATTCTCAAATGTTCTGTTTTGAATACTGTGAGCGCGATAACTGGCGTTCCGAATTGTTAACAGTTCTTAGCTGTCAATATCGTGATATCTAACTCGGTACGCAAATTATTGCTGTGAGCACTGTGAGCGATATTATTTAATTCGGAATGTAGCCTTTGTAAGCGCGATGCAGGATCTAGTGGCGCCATCTATCCATATGCGTGTGAACTGCTTTATGTAGGAAGTAGGTGGTCGCTACATGCGTAGCCTTTATATTATATTTGTGGTCTTCTCAATACGATATTAGTCACATCTCATGTCTTTCTTACGAACATTATTGAAAAAGGATAGAACATATTTAAAGCTGTCAAATTAATCTTTGCCGCCTTATTTTGCGTGTATTTAGGCGTAACCGCTATAGATGGCGACTAAATTTATATTGTAAACAAGCATTGGATTAATTTGACAGGACTAAATTTTTTACATCCTTTTCTTATGTTCTTTGTTAGAAAGAGACATAGTGAGATTAAAATTAATTAAGTTGTAAACAACAGAATCAAGGCCAATGTGTTGTGTGTAGTGTGGGTGCTTAAGAAGCTGGCGCGTGGAGAGGCGCGACGCGGGCACCGAACCTGCGACCTCGGCAGCGACAAGCGCGACCCGCTGCGCGCCTCACACACAAGTACAACACGCCTCCATACATCGCATACCACCTGTAACTGTAAGTACCAAGTACCAACACTACAGTACCTCTACACCGCACCGCCACTCAAGTGTCCACTAGAGCCAGTGGACACTTTTGGAAGCATTTCATTCAAAATGTTTCACCGTTACTTACGGTTAATTACGGTTTTCCCTCAGCGCTACGATATGTGGTTCTTCAAATGGGGCGTAAAAAGAGCTCTTCAAGGTCGGTAACACATTGGCAACCCCTGGTATTGCAAATGTCCATAGGCGGCGGTGATCACTTACCATCAGGTGGACCGTCTGCCTGTTTGTCAACCTTTTGGACATTAAAAAAAAACGTACTCGCTGGCGAGTGTAGATTACGGTCGCGTAGGAAACTCATGGTAGGCGTGCAGATGCTGGTGGCGACATGAATCGTTTAACGAAATGTATGCATAATAATGTAGGTAATCAATGTATATATGTTGCGCTAAGTGTACATGTGTTTTACTCCCTTACTCCGCCAAAACCTTGCTTACTTAGGGATGTAGTACTATTAAATATTTTGTGCTTAGGGGCTGCGCAAACGTGGACACTTTTTGGTACCAAAACAGCACACCATCACAGGAAACCGTAGTTGCTGTGTCCTATAAGTAGCGGTGATCTGACAAAATCGCCGGTTGCTATTGCTGGTCACTGGTTCAATTCCTTGCTTGTTTTCCGTCAGTTTCAGTACAATGAGAAGTTTTCTTGTAGGTATTTAAAGAGTCGCTGCAAAATAACTAGGTGGCGCTGTCATCACCAAATTGAATTGTCAAATCAAAATATGCTGTCACATAACTTTAGTGTTGCCACATAGACCAACAACGGAAGGTGTCCATCCTTTTTAATTCAAAATCGACAACTGAAAAAAAAAAATATACAGATTTCTTTTATTACGTGTTAATTGATATTAATGGCAACCATGAACATGATAAAATGAAACCAAATTTCAGAGGAGCAAAACTTAATTTTCGTTGCTTTTTGGTAACAGCCTGTTTTTTTTCGTCCGAAATTAGTAATAAGAGGCGGCAACACTGGTATGAGTGGATGTTTGTTTCCGTTGTTTGCGTTGTTTGTTTTGTTGTGGAAGTCACGCTTAAGGATTATTTGTTTCTATCATTGTTTTGATATTCGTTGGACATCTACCCTTGTTGCTCTTATCCACTGTGACCTTAGTGGTTCATCAGTTGGAAATGTAAGACGTCCCTTATTGGTACAATTCACAACTGCACAAACACGCATTTTCAATAGTTTTCAAATCTAAGCTAAATTTCACAAAAGTTTTGAACAAAACACACATGATAGTGACATAATACTAGTTACAGACGATCCGACTGTCAGACGTCTGATGGTCAGGGCCGTGTGTAGCGCGGCAGGACTCTCTAAGTATATACTGTAGTCTTTGGGCAGGACGTCGAAAGCTTCCAACCGGTATTAGTAATAATTATGAGGGTCCTGCCGCACTATACACTTTCCTACGGCAGGACGTACCTTGGCCGTGTCTCCTGCGTAATAATAAAAATAGGAGTCCGACATTGGACAGCACACCATCACAGGAAACCGTAGTTGCTGTGTCCTATAAGTAGCGGTGATCTGACAAAATCGCCGGTTGCTATTGCTGGTCACTGGTTCAATTCCTTGCTTGTTTTCCGTCAGTTTCAGTACAATGAGAAGTTTTCTTGTAGGTATTTAAAGAGTCGCTGCAAAATAACTAGGTGGCGCTGTCATCACCAAATTGAATTGTCAAATCAAAATATGCTGTCACATAACTTTAGTGTTGCCACATAGACCAACAACGGAAGGTGTCCATCCTTTTTAATTCAAAATCGACAACTGAAAAAAAAAAATATACAGATTTCTTTTATTACGTGTTAATTGATATTAATGGCAACCATGAACATGATAAAATGAAACCAAATTTCAGAGGAGCAAAACTTAATTTTCGTTGCTTTTTGGTAACAGCCTGTTTTTTTTCGTCCGAAATTAGTAATAAGAGGCGGCAACACTGGTATGAGTGGATGTTTGTTTCCGTTGTTTGCGTTGTTTGTTTTGTTGTGGAAGTCACGCTTAAGGATTATTTGTTTCTATCATTGTTTTGATATTCGTTGGACATCTACCCTTGTTGCTCTTATCCACTGTGACCTTAGTGGTTCATCAGTTGGAAATGTAAGACGTCCCTTATTGGTACAATTCACAACTGC
Source organism: Achlya flavicornis (assembly GCA_947623365.1). Classification (NCBI taxonomy): domain Eukaryota; kingdom Metazoa; phylum Arthropoda; class Insecta; order Lepidoptera; family Drepanidae; genus Achlya; species Achlya flavicornis. The sequence continues at coordinate 19,041,062 of OX392468.1, forward strand.
ACAAACACGCATTTTCAATAGTTTTCAAATCTAAGCTAAATTTCACAAAAGTTTTGAACAAAACACACATGATAGTGACATAATACTAGTTACAGACGATCCGACTGTCAGACGTCTGATGGTCAGGGCCGTGTGTAGCGCGGCAGGACTCTCTAAGTATATACTGTAGTCTTTGGGCAGGACGTCGAAAGCTTCCAACCGGTATTAGTAATAATTATGAGGGTCCTGCCGCACTATACACTTTCCTACGGCAGGACGTACCTTGGCCGTGTCTCCTGCGTAATAATAAAAATAGGAGTCCGACATTGGAACGTCTGTTACCAGTATAAAGCCAAATAGTTATGGGCTGCGTTCAGTAACTACGCCTTGTGATCGCCCGAAGATCTTCTTCTTCTTATTTTTAATTTTGGCAACCAAGCTCAAATTAGGGCTCATTTCTGCCAGTGTCGAGTTATATTATAGTTTCCAGTCACAATAAATCACTTCACATTATAGTCCTCAGTCAGTCACCGTCCATAAAAGACATGTTTTACTACAATGGTGGTCATTGTACTAAAACTCTTCACGGACATTTTGAGACAACTTGAAAAGTAACGATACACATAATTCATTTCATTTCACTTCACTGGTGTACATGGATGATCTTTATTGGGTAAAATACCACCAAAAATACACAATAAAACTCAAAATACACAAATTTATGAAAATAAAAATGAAAATGCTACGTCACTCTGCAAGTTCCCGCCAAAAAGTCCCCCCGCCCGAAGATCATCGTAGCGTTCAGTAACAGTTCAATAACATGTGTAGTAACTGAACGCACCCATGAAGTTACATAGTTTTTTTTGTTATTGAACTGACAGCAAGATAGTTCGTTTCAGTCATATTAACGCCATCTATTGAGACTTAAAGAAAAGAAAATTAAATACCTACAACAAAACTTCTCATTGTAAGGATTTTTTTAAATGCTGCTTGTGTCTTCAACTGACGACTTTTAGTATCCAGTTACCGACACCGACCACTTTTTGATCGTCAACACAAAAAAAAAACGTCTGCGCAGGGAGTAGCTGAGTTCATACTGGTTTTATAGAAATCAAATATTCATTGGTAGCTTTTCTGACATAAGACACAAGTACACGTTTGCGCAGCGGCTCAGCTAAGTGCCGGCAAGTATGTGCATCATTTTAGGGCGATGATAGCTCAGTGGTAGTGACGTCGGATAGCGAGACGAAGGTCCCGGGTTCGAATCCTACAATGAGCTTGAGCTTTCAGTGAAGGAAAACATCGTGAGGAAACCATAGCACGGTGGTAGGGTACTTTGTAGTACCCTTCTGGCTGGCTACGACCCTCAAGTTGAAAATCTGTCGCCAAGCACCTATCGGTGTGATCCGACAGCTGCACTTCAGAGCAAGTTCCTTCTAGGCTTTGTGTGCTTACCACCCTCGGCCACATCACCTATCATGGTGAGATTGTGGTCAAACAAAGGCCTATACATAGTATTAACCATACCTTATTTACTGAAAAGAAGTTGGCTTAAACAAGCTAAATCTGTATTTACACCGTTGGTAAATTTTGTAATTACCACAAAATGAATTAAAACACCTTCTCCAATGGCCGCCATTGTTACGATTATACTTTTCTGGTGTTGCCATTCCTCGATATTCAAATACACAATATCAAAATAAACCGTTTTACACTTTCATAATAAATAATTCTGACAATTAATTATAATTAATCAATATTCAATGGTATGAAATTTAATAATATTCAAATAATATAATGTTAATGCTAACAATAGTAAAAAAAAAAAAAAAACTAAAGTAATGGTGTGGTCAGCGCGAGTTGTGTCCGTCGGAGGAGCTGCACCGGCACGTGGAGCACCTCGGCGCCGCCTTCCACGACTGTTACCGCCGCTGGACCACGCGCAACAACCACCACCACCACAACAACAGGTGACCTCACACAACACAAGTCTATATGTTACATTGAACATGACAAGGGCGATCATATCGCACTCTCGCTCACTCTTACTAAAGAAAACAACATCAACAACATGTGACGTCACGCAACACGATTCTAGGTATAAGTAACATTAAGGTGGACGCACACTTATTAGAGCCGAACGCGGCGAACGAATCGAAGTCAAGGAGGGCTCGCACACATATCCGCACCGAAAGAATCGACCGCGCCGAACTACATAATCATTTCTATTTCCTTTACGCCTGTCGCACAATATTTATAAACAACTCGCGTGTTGCTGATAGAATGCGATGCGATAAGCCGCGCCGAATCTGCCCCCCTAGACAAGATGGCTGTCGACAATCGTAATCGTTAGTAAGCGATCAACCTTTGTATGGGATTGACATAAGAGATTGTTAAAAATCACGTGATATTTCGATTTGAAATGTCAATCCCATACAAAGGTTGATCGTTTACTGTCGATGACGTTTGTCGATAACCATCTTGTCTACTGGCCCTGATGACGTCATCCGAATTCGCCTAGGATTTCTGGTGTTCCAGATTCGGACGATTCGACGCGGGCAAGTATTCGAGGGCGAGCTTTCATAAGATTTCATATACAGAATTCTAAAATTCGATTCGTTCGGCTCGGATAAGTGTGCGTTCACCTTTAACGAGAAGGGCGACGATATTGCCCTCTCCCTCTCTCTTACCAAAGAATATGGTATCATTGGCTAGTATGCCACAATAAGAAATCTTGTTGCTTTTTTGATGATACAGGATGATACAGACAAGTGAATCTTATTGTGAAGCTTTTAGGTTCTTTTTTCTATAACATTCTTTCCTGTGTATTTATAAAAAATTTAATATGATTGCGACTGCGATCGTTGATATAATTATTGTACCGTAAATGCCTGAATAACCGCATACTACGGATTGCTATCAGCCTGGCTAGTCGAGTTGGAAGCGGATAATTATGTTTAAATGTTATCAACTAACCCCCTTACTCATAAAGCGCTATTTAACTAATATACTGTTTAAATGGTCACGTAAATAATGTCACATTATTTGACAATGACAATAGAGTGACGTTATTTACGTGACCCTTTAAACAGTATATTAGTTAAATAGCGCTTTATGAGTAAGGGGGTAAGTATGTATGTACTTTAAATATTTACTGCGAATTTAATAATAATCTTGTAACTATGCATTGGTTTCAATTTAACAAATGCTGCCAATTATATACAGTATAACATGTTTTTTTAAATAAATGACCATTAAGCTCATTTTACCATAAAAAGACAATTTAATATAGCATTTATTTTAATAGGTAATTTAACAGTATTGTTTACTAGTCTTATTTTAGTGCCTAGTATTTGTAACTTATTTATTAATTAATAAATACAATTATGTTTTGTTGAATACGATTTGGTTTTATTTCGTGACACCTGGAAGTGGTTTGGGTGAAAAGACAACTGCAGGAAGATTATTAGCACCTAGGTTAGGTAGATAAAAAGATGGGACGACGAAATCACTGCAATAGCGGGAAGAGCCTCGACTAGAATTGCACATGATTGTGTAAAATGGAAACAGTTGGAGGAGGCCTTTGCCAAAGGGCACACAGATTATAAATCAAGCATTAAAATATGGACACTGAAATAAAATATTGTAAAATAATCTGATATGACTCACGAACAGTTTAGAGCCTCTCTGTCTGAGGAGAGACTTTGCCTCCTTATGTGTGTTCTGTCGCTTGTACAACGGGGAGTGTTCCAAGGAATTGTTCGACTTGATGCCCACGGCTATCTTCCACCATCGCAACTCTCGCCATCGATAGGGAGACCATCCTCACACATTGAAACCAGAATTGTTTCGAACTGTGCGGGCTCAAAGGAGTTTTCGTCCGCGGACGCTCTGACTGTGGAATGAGCTCCCCGTCGTAGTTTTCCCAATGGAGTACAGCATGGGGTCCTTCAAGAAGGGTGTGAAGAGGTTTCTTCAGGGTCGGCAATGCGCGAGTGATACCCCTGGTGTTGCAAGCGTCCATAGGCTACGGTAACCGCCTACCATCAGGCGAGCCGTATGCTTGTTTGCCACCTTAGTGGTATAAAAAAAATATAGGCTAAAAATAAAAATTAAGAGTTGCTAAATACCTTTTACTAACTGTAAATAGGTATACACAAAATTGTACATTCTTAGGCCTTGTATTAGCGTAATGTCGATTGCTACTTCTTTCGAAGCAGCAAAGCTCAAGGTTTATCATAAATATTACACAACATTTCTGTTAAAAAATCTTTATTCAAATCAAAAAAATAAAGTACGAAAATATAAAAATAAAAATAATTTCTATCTCTCCATTCGGAGCTTTTCAACAAAACAACGTGTACACAACCCGTGTAATACTTGGGTATAATATCACTTATATTACATTATTTATACCATATGTCATGGTTTTATCAATATGATCATATTGATCATGTACAGTCGAGGACATAAATATGTATACACTTTTTAAAATTCAAAAACGATTTTCTCGCATGTTTAACGTTTAAGTGTTAAACTATTACACAAAACATAATAGTATATGTTAGAAGATTCTGCCTTTATAATATCTCATAATTTCAATCAGTAGTTTAAGAGGAAACCGTTGTTGAATTTTACTAATTGTACACATATTTATGTCCTCGACTGTACAGTCCGCGCTAGAACTGAATTAAGAGTTCAAAAGTCTATAGGCATACCACCTTTTAAAGATGTCTGTCTGTCTAGTGACTTCGGTTAGTTAGGTTAAAAAAAACAACCCCTGTTGTTTCTTATATAGGACTAAATTTACAGAAGTTACCACCGGTTTGGAAGTCTGTCTTCCAAGTAAGAAGAATCTGGCAAGAAATGTTGATTAATCAGTCAGTCAGTCAGTTAGGACATTAGATGATAGCCTAAGTTTATAAAGTTGATTGAATGTTGATGACCAACAGCAAGGAGAGTAAGCATTCATATTCTATTACAGTAATTATAGAGGTATGGACTAGAACTTATCAAATCTAGCATGAAACATCAATACTTTGTTTTCAAAAGTCTATTAGGGTTCTCGTTAGCGATGTACCTGTCTCAGGCATTCTAATATAGAACTTAATTTACTTAGAATAAGGTGCATATTCTAACACCAATTCTGCATCTGTTGTCTCACTCACTCCAATACACTGTTTCTCCATCACTGAAATATATTCACATGGGGTCTTAGTACAACACTATCTTGATTTTCGGGTAACATCACAAATAATGAGCAGCGTGAAATCCGTATCAGTGTGGTGTGGCAGCCACACAGGTGGTGGTGCAGTGTGTGTGGGTGTCACTTGGTCCAGCCGCGCCACATGGAGGCGATGGAAGCGGCCGCTGACGTCACCAGCGAGGCGGCGGGCGCGGCCGCGGGGGGCGAGGGGGCCGGGGGGGTGAACCGGGGGGACTCGCGCATCTAAACAAACAAACACATTGGTTATTTCTTTACTGTTGATTAATCACACAAAGCCTAGAGAAGGACGGTGAGGTGACCGTGCCGTAGTTTAGTGTTGTCGGTGTGGTGTGGTGTCGTGTCGGGAGGTACCTCGGCAGCGTGTGTGTGTGTGTCGGTGTCGGTGTCGGGCCAGTGCAGGTGCTCGGGGGGCTCGTTGTGCGGGTCGCGGGGCGGGGCGCGCGCCGCCGCCCACACCTCGCACCACGCCTCGTGCGCCGCCACCACCGCCTCGCTCGACCACGACTCCACTCTGAACGAAACAAAAACACATTCAATTATATTTTAGTGTATATCAAGTAGCAAAACATTTGTTTTCAGGACCTATTCAGGTGTAAGACAAATTTGAATATATGCATAGTTGAGACACATTACACAGTCTCCAGTGAATGTATGTTTGATACCTGCCAAGCATGGGGTCATCAGTGGCGGCGGCGAGCGCCAGCGTGTGTAGAGCCACGAGCGCGTGCGCGCGCTGCGGCGGGGAGGGGTCACGCGCGGCTGGCTGGTGGGGCGCGGGCGGGGGCAGCGCGGCGCGCGCGCACAGCGCCACGCAGCACGCCGACACGCTCCGCACCAGCCCGCTGCCGCTACCGCCAGATATCATACACGTGCTGTACTCCCTAACCAACGAGAACACATCGATTAACGTTACATACAACAACTGCCTTCAATGCACATTATTAAGAAAAGTCACCCAACACGACTTGTTGCAGCGATACAATCGCAAAAAGACCGCGATCGCAGCCGCGGTGCTGTTGATGGTCGTATACCTTAGCCCACGTAACCATAATCCTTCACAGAGATACTGAAATTGTATCGGTCGCATTTGCAACGCGATGACCGGCCAAAAGTATCGATGCCGACCCTGGTGGGATGTAGTAGTAGGTACTGTACTACATACGCGAGTGGCAGCTTGTGCGGCAGGCGCAGGTCGAGTGTCCAGGCGAGTAGCGCGGCGAGCTGCGCGGCCAGCCCCAGCGCCGCCACCACCTGCCCTGACCCTGACCCTGGCAGTAGGTACTGTACTACATACGCGAGTGGCAGCTTGTGCGGCAGGCGCAGGTCGAGTGTCCAGGCGAGTAGCGCGGCGAGCTGCGCGGCCAGCCCCAGCGCCGCCACCACCTGCCCTGACCCTGACCCTGGCAGTAGGTACTGTACTACATACGCGAGTGGCAGCTTGTGCGGCAGGCGCAGGTCGAGTGTCCAGGCGAGTAGCGCGGCGAGCTGCGCGGCCAGCCCCAGCGCCGCCACCACCTGCCCTGACCCTGACCCTGGCAGTAGGTACTGTACTACATACGCGAGTGGCAGCTTGTGCGGCAGGCGCAGGTCGAGTGTCCAGGCGAGTAGCGCGGCGAGCTGCGCGGCCAGCCCCAGCGCCGCCACCACCTGCCCTGACCCTGACCCTGGCAGTAGGTACTGTACTACATACGCGAGTGGCAGCTTGTGCGGCAGGCGCAGGTCGAGTGTCCAGGCGAGTAGCGCGGCGAGCTGCGCGGCCAGCCCCAGCGCCGCCACCACCTGCCCTGACCCTGACCCTGGCAGTAGGTACTGTACTACATACGCGAGTGGCAGCTTGTGCGGCAGGCGCAGGTCGAGTGTCCAGGCGAGTAGCGCGGCGAGCTGCGCGGCCAGCCCCAGCGCCGCCACCACCTGCCCTGACCCTGACCCTGGCAGTAGGTACTGTACTACATACGCGAGTGGCAGCTTGTGCGGCAGGCGCAGGTCGAGTGTCCAGGCGAGTAGCGCGGCGAGCTGCGCGGCCAGCCCCAGCGCCGCCACCACCTGCCCTGACCCTGACCCTGGCAGTAGGTACTGTACTACATACGCGAGTGGCAGCTTGTGCGGCAGGCGCAGGTCGAGTGTCCAGGCGAGTAGCGCGGCGAGCTGCGCGGCCAGCCCCAGCGCCGCCACCACCTGCCCTGACCCTGACCCTGGCAGTAGGTACTGTACTACATACGCGAGTGGCAGCTTGTGCGGCAGGCGCAGGTCGAGTGTCCAGGCGAGTAGCGCGGCGAGCTGCGCGGCCAGCCCCAGCGCCGCCACCACCTGCCCTGACCCTGACCCTGGCAGTAGGTACTGTACTACATACGCGAGTGGCAGCTTGTGCGGCAGGCGCAGGTCGAGTGTCCAGGCGAGTAGCGCGGCGAGCTGCGCGGCCAGCCCCAGCGCCGCCACCACCTGCCCTGACCCTGACCCTGGCAGTAGGTACTGTACTACATACGCGAGTGGCAGCTTGTGCGGCAGGCGCAGGTCGAGTGTCCAGGCGAGTAGCGCGGCGAGCTGCGCGGCCAGCCCCAGCGCCGCCACCACCTGCCCTGACCCTGACCCTGGCAGTAGGTACTGTACTACATACGCGAGTGGCAGCTTGTGCGGCAGGCGCAGGTCGAGTGTCCAGGCGAGTAGCGCGGCGAGCTGCGCGGCCAGCCCCAGCGCCGCCACCACCTGCCCTGACCCTGACCCTGGCAGTAGGTACTGTACTACATACGCGAGTGGCAGCTTGTGCGGCAGGCGCAGGTCGAGTGTCCAGGCGAGTAGCGCGGCGAGCTGCGCGGCCAGCCCCAGCGCCGCCACCACCTGCCCTGACCCTGACCCTGGCAGTAGGTACTGTACTACATACGCGAGTGGCAGCTTGTGCGGCAGGCGCAGGTCGAGTGTCCAGGCGAGTAGCGCGGCGAGCTGCGCGGCCAGCCCCAGCGCCGCCACCACCTGCCCTGACCCTGACCCTGGCAGTAGGTACTGTACTACATACGCGAGTGGCAGCTTGTGCGGCAGGCGCAGGTCGAGTGTCCAGGCGAGTAGCGCGGCGAGCTGCGCGGCCAGCCCCAGCGCCGCCACCACCTGCCCTGACCCTGACCCTGGCAGTAGGTACTGTACTACATACGCGAGTGGCAGCTTGTGCGGCAGGCGCAGGTCGAGTGTCCAGGCGAGTAGCGCGGCGAGCTGCGCGGCCAGCCCCAGCGCCGCCACCACCTGCCCTGACCCTGACCCTGGCAGTAGGTACTGTACTACATACGCGAGTGGCAGCTTGTGCGGCAGGCGCAGGTCGAGTGTCCAGGCGAGTAGCGCGGCGAGCTGCGCGGCCAGCCCCAGCGCCGCCACCACCTGCCCTGACCCTGACCCTGGCAGTAGGTACTGTACTACATACGCGAGTGGCAGCTTGTGCGGCAGGCGCAGGTCGAGTGTCCAGGCGAGTAGCGCGGCGAGCTGCGCGGCCAGCCCCAGCGCCGCCACCACCTGCCCTGACCCTGACCCTGGCAGTAGGTACTGTACTACATACGCGAGTGGCAGCTTGTGCGGCAGGCGCAGGTCGAGTGTCCAGGCGAGTAGCGCGGCGAGCTGCGCGGCCAGCCCCAGCGCCGCCACCACCTGCCCTGACCCTGACCCTGGCAGTAGGTACTGTACTACATACGCGAGTGGCAGCTTGTGCGGCAGGCGCAGGTCGAGTGTCCAGGCGAGTAGCGCGGCGAGCTGCGCGGCCAGCCCCAGCGCCGCCACCACCTGCCCTGACCCTGACCCTGGCAGTAGGTACTGTACTACATACGCGAGTGGCAGCTTGTGCGGCAGGCGCAGGTCGAGTGTCCAGGCGAGTAGCGCGGCGAGCTGCGCGGCCAGCCCCAGCGCCGCCACCACCTGCCCTGACCCTGACCCTGGCAGTAGGTACTGTACTACATACGCGAGTGGCAGCTTGTGCGGCAGGCGCAGGTCGAGTGTCCAGGCGAGTAGCGCGGCGAGCTGCGCGGCCAGCCCCAGCGCCGCCACCACCTGCCCTGACCCTGACCCTGGCAGTAGGTACTGTACTACATACGCGAGTGGCAGCTTGTGCGGCAGGCGCAGGTCGAGTGTCCAGGCGAGTAGCGCGGCGAGCTGCGCGGCCAGCCCCAGCGCCGCCACCACCTGCCCTGACCCTGACCCTGGCAGTAGGTACTGTACTACATACGCGAGTGGCAGCTTGTGCGGCAGGCGCAGGTCGAGTGTCCAGGCGAGTAGCGCGGCGAGCTGCGCGGCCAGCCCCAGCGCCGCCACCACCTGCCCTGACCCTGACCCTGGCAGTAGGTACTGTACTACATACGCGAGTGGCAGCTTGTGCGGCAGGCGCAGGTCGAGTGTCCAGGCGAGTAGCGCGGCGAGCTGCGCGGCCAGCCCCAGCGCCGCCACCACCTGCCCTGACCCTGACCCTGGCAGTAGGTACTGTACTACATACGCGAGTGGCAGCTTGTGCGGCAGGCGCAGGTCGAGTGTCCAGGCGAGTAGCGCGGCGAGCTGCGCGGCCAGCCCCAGCGCCGCGGCGGAGCGCGCGCCCGCGCTCACCACCACCTCCCCCGACCCCGACACTGGTAGCGTTGTGTCACGACCGGACCTATCTGCACCAAGACACCGTCAAACCTTACTGCTTAACTCACTCAGACACCTTTACTAAGTTAGGGGTGGTAAGGGTTTCGAATAGCTTAGCTAAAGGTACAACAAGGTTCTTAGAAAAGGGTGTGAATAGATTTTTGCACAGTTGGTAATGCGCGAGTTATATATACCCCTAGTGTTGACCCCATAGGCTATGGTAACTGCTTATTATCAAGCGGGCCGTAAAACTGTAGATAAAAGGCCCCAGTATACTTAAAGTATGGTATGGTATGGTATAAGTGAAGACCCAATTTAGATGAAACTTGAAACAGATAGACCAGAAGCTAAGTCAGGACAATGCGCCAAATTATTGGAAAAATAAGCAAAAAACTTGGCAAACATTGTTTCTTTCCTAAAGCTATGAACTAGTTTACTATGCCAGACGAACATTCCTCTAAATATTATTGAATATGCTATTTGTCATTATGGTACAAATAAATCTTTCATGTAAACATAATCATAGATATTTTTCACCAGGTTTATGTGTGTATAACTTACTCCAATTGTTGACGTGAGTGAGGTCTCCATCAGCATCGATCCAGGGCGTCACAATGTGCAGCTGAGACCTTTTCGGCGGGTCCTCCTCTATGTCCTCACCTATGAACTCCATGTCCTCTATGCTGTCACTGCAATGTTACAAATTAATTTTTATTTGGGTTGAAGAGAATGTACTTCTTATAAATTTTGTTGTTAGGTTCAATTAATTAAATATTGTATGCAAAATCCCACTTTTCTCTTTTAATTTAACATTTTTTTTTTTTAGATACAGATACAAATATTATAAGAACAGTACAGAAAGTACACAAAAAAAAACATGCCAAACTTACCTAGTATTGTAAGTAATGTATACAGGAAAAATATATTTAATCAGCTGTCTAATCCGGGCTCTTCGCAGTGCTGCCAAGGCCTCGGCCTGCTCATTAAAGGTGCCCACTTTGTTCTGCAGCTCCAACCTTTGCATCTGAGCATGTTTACCCAAACTTGAAACACGTTTCTGATACCTAGGTAGCTTAAGTCTCAATTCATTATTGCAATTCTTGATTTCATTAAGTTCTTTTCTCTTTTCTTCTATGTTACTTCTCCTCTGCTCTATGGCCAGCCGTAGTAATTCTAGCTTGTCTCTGGATTGCTTTGCTTCAGTCAATAGGGTGTCCTTTTTCAGTGTGGCTGCCAATAGTCTTTCACATCTATCCAGTATATGTTTTCTGTTTGCTCTTACTCTGAGTAATTTTGCTTGTTTTTCTGAATATCTATTGAAGAAACCAAGTTATAAAACTGCTCTATTCTCTATAGGCTTGAGTTTGGCCATAATCTCACCATGATATGTGATCATATTGGCAAGAAAGGAACTGGCTTCTAAATTCAGCTGCCAGGGGTAGTAGGTGCTTGGCAGCCAGCCAGTTAGCCTACTACTGAATACCTACTCTACCACCATGCTATGGTTCAATATACATTCTAGGCATTATAATCACTTTGTAGAACATACACAACTTTCTGAAAGTATTGGTTGCTTGCAACATAGTTTTTTTTATAAAGTTTATGAAACAATAAGGAAATGTTGTTGTGCCTTTTATTTGGGCATATTAATCAATTCTCTGACCAGCATAATAATCAATCAACTTACTTATGCTTTAGTATGTGAGACAAAGAAACCAAAGTACCTAGATTTTTACCTCATTTTGTAATGGGCTTAAAGAAACTATGTGGAGAAACTATCGTGTACGTAAGAATATGACGATAGTAAGTAAAATATCACGTAATAAATACCTGTCCGAGTAAGGCATGGAGGAATGTACAAAGTTCCCAGTACGGATGCAATCCGCGCAGTAAAAGTTCATTTTCACTGTGTAACAAAGCAAGCATTTCTTGTAATGGCCGTCGCTCTCCGAAGACGACACACGGAAATCTCTCGGCGCTTCGCTTTCAGTGAAATAACTCAACGCCATCGTTATTGCATTTACTTTTTAGTTTTTATGAGATTTTTGATTTTGTGTTTGCGAAATCGAAAGAAATCACAATAACTTGTCAACCTAATGTCACTGTCATCTGTCACCTATCAGTTGTTGTTGTTGTTGTTTGTCTTATTCGCCAAAAGGCAGGCAAAGGTCTGAGCTATACAGCCTTGTCTTATTTTAGTGTTCTCCAGTTGTATAAATATAGTCACAAAATAAATCGACTTCATATAAATGCAAATCTGTTATTATGTTATTACCAAAAATGACAATGTTTATTTCTTTACAGTGTAACTAAACAATTAAGTACTAAATGGAATATTATTTAAAACCCAGCACATTTTGTACTCACCTGGCGGAGGGGAGAGACCTAATGCCTATGTCACAGGCTTACCTAGTATAGGCATTAGGTGCTCAACCGAGCAACTATAATAATATATTGCAATTTTAGAATATTCACTGACCTCTGACTCTAACCCCCTGCCAATAGTAATCCGCTCCCCTCTAAATTAGTCTTAACTCGTTTTTCTAAAGAAAAGCCCGTCTCCTTCCCTCGGTAACGGTCCTGAGCCGGGGTTTGGCCCCAACTGGGGCACCCTCAGGCGTAGTTACCTAAAATTAACCCGGCTGAGAGCTTGCTCGCCAATTTGTCCGCGTAAGGGTGTAATTCAATGTTTAAATGGTTAAATAAAAATAAAAGGTTTAAATTTTGGACCGGCATTTTCATGTCAATTAAACAAAAAAAAAAATCTTACGCCCTTCTTACAAAACATGGCTTAAAGCAAACGCAGGTTTTAAAATAGCCTCGTCTCTTTTTGTTATATGAAGTTAGAAAGTGACGAAGCGACTGGTTTTACTAAACTCCCTTAAAACCTTTTGTAATAAGGGGGTAAGAGTTTAAGAGGCGGCTCCCGACTCTAGTCTAGTCTCTCAAAACTTCTTACCTACGTCGGGGTCGAAGATGATAATGAAAAAAATAATATGAATAAGGTATTTATAAATAACATGTAAGTTATTACACAATATTACTATAAAGATATTAATTTAAAAATTATATTAACAAAATAAAATATGTTACGACAACCAACCTATGTAAAAACTAAAACATCTTAAAGTTAAAATAATCTATCAAATAGATAAGTCATATTAATAAAATAACTTACAAAATAATACCTAATAAAAATTAAGAATAATTAAGATTATTATTATTAATTAAAAATAGAGAATTAAGTGTTACGTAAGCAAAGATATCTCCTTTTTGACTTGTGACATGTATTCGTTGGCGGCTTCCACCAGGTCCTTATCGCCGTGGGTGAGGTCAAAGTCTGTCATGGAGGCTACGGGGGATCCGCCCTCTTCAGCCTGCCGCATCTTCAACTTGATCTCACGTGTTCGCGCTTCGAGGATGCGCTCTCGCTTACTTTCACGGTCCAATATCTAAAAACAATAAAGGAGTTTTCTTATGATACTTACCTCTATGGTCAAAACACCTGTCAAACTGTTGAAAATTCTAACCAATTTCAACCTTAAGTTCACGATTCCTTTGACAGGTATGTTGACCATAGAGGTATCATAGGAAAACTAACTCATTACGTAGTAAGAAACATATATAGATAATTCTAGACAAATCATTAAAAACCTACGTAAACCGGGGACGAGACAATAAACATTGTCTGGGTCTGGTTCTTGACACTTCGGACATGAATTTGAATTATAAATATCCATAGGTTTATTACTTTAATATTTTGGGACAATCTTTACTCTGCAATCTGCATGATCCGATACTAAATTAAGGACACCAGATAACTGACCCGCTTACCATCAGGCGGGCTACATAATTTTTTGCCACCGAGTATGTATTCCTGGCATCACGCAACATTGCATTTTTGTGTAGTTTTTAATTGGTTCTGTTTGTTTTTTTTAATTCTTGTTTTTTTTGTAATTTCTACAGTCTTTAATGTAATGTTGTGTGTTGTCCTGAATAAATCTTTTTTCTTTCTTTCTTTCTAGGTATAAAACAAAGTGATATAAAACTACATAAATACTATTTGTTTTTATATTTATACCCAGACTCGGAAAAATAGAAAACACAGAATCTTTTGTCGAAGGGAATCGAACCCACGACCTGTGGTGTGGCAGCCAGGGAAGGAATAGACATGTAGCGAGCGTGATATCGCTATGGCGAGAATCGGGACCCATATCTTTGCCATTACGTACATTAGAATTGATATAGTAATAACACGTGAACCACGGAAAAGAGCTTTTCTCTGTGACGTGAACTCACCAAAGTAAATAGAGATTTTTCATTCTTTTCAGACACTGACAGGCCAGTTGACAGTTCGATGAGGTAAACATGCCCTTTGTTACTACCGCAAGCGACTAGACTTCCCTGAAAAATAACCATAAGATGTCCTTTATCGAATATAGTAAATAATCCAACGAATAATAAATAATGTTTCTAATCCAACCGTTAGTTCCAGAGATTAGCGTGACCAAACTAAAAAAGTCTTAAGATTTATATAATTACATCAGGACATGTAGACATGTCCAGGCACACAAATGCATGTCCTGGGTGGGAATCTGAGCCACGACTTGCAGCGCGATAAGATAATGCGACCAACCCCTTCGTGCGGAGTGAGCCGCAGCAGCGGCTCCTCGCACACCTGCACCGAGAGCGCGGGCTCGTGCTGCCGCCGCAGCAGGTCCCACAGCGACACCATGCCGTTGGTCTGGGACACCATCATCAGAGAGCATCTGCACACATCACAACACTCATATTACACCCACCTAAGCGACCACCAATCATTGTTCCTAACTCAAAGTATTTTATTATTCTACAATGACCTTTACAATAATAAAATTATTTAGAAAAGCTATGGGTCAGTTTTTCTTCAAGACCTAGCTCCAGTCTACTCTAAGTACTGAACAAGTTCAGCTTACAACCATCAAGAAACTTTTTGGGGACTACTGACTGTCTAGGCATAAAAAATGAAGATTAACTATACCTTATTTTAACTATTTTAACATTAACTAATCCTTATTTACGAGGAGATCCTGATAATTTTATTTTTCCCAGCAAATCCTTCTAAAGTCTTGAAAATCAAAATTTCGCTGGTAATTAAAGTGTAAGTAAAGTCAGGCCAAAGACATTTCAGATTTGTAAAAATAGTTACTTTGTCGGACTCCAGGTCCCGCAGGTGACCTTGTGTCGCATCGGCGGCGACCACAGAACAGCGGAGTCGCGGCAATCTTCGCTCCACACGCGTGCTGTCCAGTCACCCACCGTAAGGAAGTTTTTCAAGAAGAACGGGTTCCGTTCAAGAGACCACACCGGACCATGATGTACACCAAACTGCACAACATTGGAAACAAAAAAAAGATTAAAGACAAGATTCACCATTAATGATACAAATTATATAAAGTACTTCATACTTTGCCTGGCAGCTTTTCTAGAGCACTTTTGCCCTTTCTATTGGCCATAACGACGTATCCATTGTCTGTGCCCACCATAAAACGCGTGGGAATCGTCGACTCGTACTCGAGGGAAGAAACACCGTACGCGTT
Source organism: Achlya flavicornis (assembly GCA_947623365.1). NCBI lineage: Eukaryota > Metazoa > Arthropoda > Insecta > Lepidoptera > Drepanidae > Achlya > Achlya flavicornis. Next base: position 19,056,440 of record OX392468.1, read on the forward strand.
ACCCATACTCTGGGTGTCAAAAACTGACTTGAGAACGTCTATAATCATTTCATCGGTGGGCTCGCTCAAGTTGCGCATGTCCCACCACTTGCAGGCGCCGTCCATCCCGCCAGAGAAGAACTCCTGGCCTGACTTGGAGTGGAGCATAATAACGTTCCGCACGAGGTCGCGGTGCGCAACGTGGGGAGGGTTGGTGGCCGCCGGCGTGCCGCCTTTCCGCCGATCCCACAAACTCACGCAGCCGTTTATGAGCCCACCGATGAGCACGTTAGTGTCTCGCGGGTTGAACTTCAGGTCCAGCATAGGACACGGTGGAGTGAAAGTTACTTCGGGTGATGTAACATTTTCTAAATTCCATATAAAAGAGGTAATGGGCGAAAGCGAGTTGCGGTTGAAGTCGACGTTCACGTATGTGGCCGCAAAATAGCCGGCACCTTCGGCCTGCCAGCTGATGGAGCTGATGGGCCGCGATATGCCGCCGCGCATGTCGCGGTACACGTTCACAGTGCGGACGCTGGATTGCTCGATTGAGGGAAGCATCGCCAACTCCGTGTAGTAAGTTTCATACATGTCAATGGCGTTGTTTTGGTGAACGTAGTGATCCATACCCTGAGGAAGGATTAACAGAGGAGTCATTTGCCATTAATAATGAGTGCCCAATCTAATTGCGTTTCTGCACAACTTGTAAAGACAGTGGTGTTTTCAGATAAAATAGGGACTGACTTTGGCTCAATCTTAAATAAACATGTTGATCACGGTGTTATAACAAACTATTGTATGCCAGGAGCTTCTTATATTCAAATTATAAATAAAATTCTGCAGTGTAAGTTTGATAGTCAAACTATAATTGTAATATTAATTGGCCAAGCACTAGATATTAGTAGGAAAGATTTAATTCATAGTTACAATTCATTATTAAATTTAGGAGTAAAGAAAATTATTTTATGTGCTTTTCTATACTGTTCTCAATATTCGGAAAAAGATAATAACTATATAGGGACCTTGAATAATCTAATGTACAATGTGACATTTCGTCATAGTGACGTTTTTACTTTTTTTGATTCTAACAAGTTTGTTAGTAATATACAATTGACCCGGGATACTTTAATTATTCCTAAAAAATTTAAGAATTTGATTGCTACTCTTGTAGCATATAATATTAATAGGTTAAGGAATGATTCAGTATTAATTAGTAATACGAGGATTAACGTTAGTGTTAATAGTAATTTAAACATTTAAATTCGACAACAGAGAAGCACAATTCGATTACATTAATACATCAAAATATTAATCGCTTCTTTGGCAAGATTCTTGATATTGATTTATTGTTAGATAAAGTCAAACTAGATATTTTATGTTTTACAGAAACATGGCTTAAACCAGAAACCATGCTTTTTAATATTAAAAATTTTGTTGTTGCCAGTGCTTTTCATAGATTGTCCGCGGTAGGGGGCGGCTCAATTATTCTTTTGAATAATAATATTAAATTTAAGGAACGTAGGGATATTTGTAGCCTCTCGGTTGAGCGCGTTTGTGAGGTGTCTTGTGCAGAGTTAGAATGCTATATAATTGCTTGTGTGTATAGGCCACCAGCATCAAACTTTTCATTGTTTTGTTCTACTATGGAAGATATTCTTCGCAAATTATTTAAATCGAATAAGTCACTAGTTTTATGCGGTGATTTTAATATTGACTTTCTTACCAACTCAACTGATAAAAATATTTTTGTAGCTTTGTTTAAATCATTTAACTTAGATTTCTTGTTTAATGAGCCAACACGGTCTACGGCCACTTCTTCGTCTTGCATAGATAATATAATTAGTAATAGTAGTATATTAGGTAAATCAATTATAAGTGGTGTTCGGTCTGATCATATGGCTCAGATTGTAAAATTGCCCTACAAATTGAAAGTTTCTAAGGTAATTAAAGAAATTAGACCTATGACAAAGGCAAGATTAGATAACTTTAAAAATAGTTTGGAATTGAAACTAAATAGTAAGATATATAGTAGTAATGACCCCAATGTCTTGTATAATGGTTTATTATCTAGTATCTGCAATGACTTTAATAAATCCTGTCCCATCAAAAAAATTAAGGTAAACAGTAAGCTGGAATTTTGTGATTGGGCCACAAAAGGAATTCGGAAAAGTAGGGATAAGCTGTACGAACTATATAATTTAAGATCATACACTCGTGACGAGGATTTTCATAATTATGTTAGAAAGTTTTCAAAATTATTTAAAATAGTATGTAATCGAGCTAAATCAATATACTTAAGTAACAAAATAGATAAAGCATCTAATAAAATCAAGGCAGTCTGGAACGTTATAAATACGGAATCAGGTAAAATTAAAAATAAAAACGAACAGCACACGTTAAAAATTAATAATAAAATTTTGTCAGACAAGCTAGAAGTTGCCACTGCTTTTGAATACTTTTTCAAGAGTATACCAGAGAAAACTACCGATAGTCTTAATTCGTGTCCCGACGTGGCTGAAACATTACTTAAGCAACATGTTAATGAATCATTTCCAAACTTTAATTTTAGTTATGTTACTGCTAGTGATGTCACAAAATCATTTAATGCACTCAATTTGAAAAATACTGAAGACCTATGGGGACTGTCAGTAACTATTTTAAAATCAATTATAACAGTGATTGCACCTATCTTGTCAGATATATTTAATGAATGCATTGATCAGGGTTCTTTTCCTGATTTAATGAAGTATAGTAAAATAGTGCCAATTTTTAAGTCTGGTTGTAAGGATAATCCTTCTGATTATAGACCAATTTCCGTACTTCCAGCACTTAGTAAAATATTTGAAAAACTGTTGCTTAATCAAATGTTAGGTCACTTTAATAAATATGAGATACTGCATAGTCATCAGTTTGGTTTCACGAAGGGGAGATCTACATCAGATGCAGCAGCAAAATTATTAAAGCACATCTATGAAGCCTGGGAGAATTCACAAGATGCAATTGGCATTTTCTGTGATCTATCTAAGGCCTTTGACTGCGTTGACCACCGTACTCTGCTCCTTAAGCTTGGATTTTATGGTATTCGTGGAACTGCTCATGATCTTGTTTTATCTTATCTTAGTAATCGTCAACAAAGGGTAGGAATTAGTGGTACAACATCCAAGGGCTCTTTAGTCAAAATGGGGGTACCCCAGGGTTCAATACTAGGGCCTTTTCTGTTTCTAGTATATATTAATGATTTACCATCAGTTGTAAATGGTCTCTCAGATATAGTCTTGTTTGCTGACGATACTTCGTTCATTTTCAAAGTAGATAGAAAAGACAAAGAACTCGATAAAGTAAATGACACCATGTCAATAGTTTCCAAATGGTTCACTGTTAACAATCTTTTACTAAACTCGAAGAAAACTAAATGTTTAAGATTCTCTCTCCCAAATGTAGCGCATGTAGACAGTCAGATATTAATAGATGGTAGCAGTTTGGAACTAGTGAACAAAACTGTATTCTTAGGTATAACATTAGATAATAAATTACAATGGGGTCCTCAGGTTGAATCTTTATCTGGTAAATTAAGTTCTGCTGCATTTGCTGTTAGAAAAATCAAACAATTGACGAATGTCGAGACGGCCAAATTAGTTTATTTTGCATACTTTCATAGCCTTTTATCGTATGGCATATTATTATGGGGAGCTGCAGCAGATATTGAGACTATTTTTATATTACAAAAAAGGGCCATTCGTGCAATTTATAGTATGGGACCTCGTGAATCATTGAAGGAATTGTTTAAGGAAATAAATGTCATGACTTTACCTTCACTTTACATTTATGAAAATATAATGTTGGTACGTAAAAGCTTAGACACGTTTAAAACAAACAGTGAAGTTCACAATATCAATACTAGACAAAAAGACAAATTAGTTGTTCCGTATTTTAGATTAGCGAAAGTTCAAAAGTCATTTCTTGGAAATAGTGTACGTTTTTATAACAAAATCCCACCTTCGGTAACCAAAATGACTGATTTTAAGTTCAAATCTCACGTAAAAAAAGTCTTGAAAGCACGAGCTTATTACAAGGTAGCCCATTATATAGAAGATAAAGATGTCTGGAAATAGCTTCACTCTGCACAAGTGCACATTGTACAAAATCCAGTAGATTACCTACATGATTTTATTATGAACCAGTGCAGGTTATTATTTTTTATTTATTTTGTATGTTGGTTTATTTTTGTCTTTTTTTATTTTTATTCGTTTTGATGATTGTGTATTTTATTTTGTAAAATAAAAAGTATGTACCTATGTATACCTACAAAACCAAAATGTTTTGGAAAAAATAGCCAATATATAGTCAGATTGTAAAAAAAAAAAAAAAATTTAAAAAATGTAACCTTGCTGAGTTTCTTGCCTGTTCTTCTCAGTTGAAGGCCGACTTACGAACTGGCGGTAACTTCAGTAGCTTTGACCTTCATAGGTGCCCTTCTAGGGCCTAAATTGAATAAATGGCTTTGACTTTGACTTTGACTTTGACTTTGACCCGGAAATGAGGGGTTTTGGACATAATACAAATCACGTCGATTGCGCAATTAAAACGCAAGGATCTACAAGAGGCCCCAGTGTCACCGGTCTTTTTTACCATATTGTAGGACCAATTATATAAAATTTAATATATCAATATATAATATAGCAAGTTGTAGATAGGTTAGGCACAGGTAGTAACTTACCGCGGCAACTGACATGATGCAATGTATGTAGCCGTCCTCTTTTTCAACTTTGCGTCGATATCTCTGTGTCGCTTCAGGATCGTTGATGACCACATCTTTCGGCCATCCACCCTCAGCGTGGTTGGCGCCAGAATTTGAGTAATCAGCTCTAGAATTGTTTGATAATGATCAATGTTTATATCGCAATCTCACCATGGTAAGTGAATGTGGCCGAAGGTGGTAAATAGTTCTGACTAATAGCAGCATGTTAAGCTTGCTTATACACCTAAATTAAGTTGGTCCAAATGGTAAAGCATTACTAGCCGACCAAACCTGGTCCGGCCCAACCATCGAACAGAGGAAGCCACGCCGTACGCCGAAAAGAGAACGCCTAGCTTTCTATTTTTGACGTATAGCGTTGACTCCCTCTGTTCAGTGGTTTATCTCACCAAGTTCGGTCGTCTGGTAATGCCTGTTCATTGTATCTCCCTGCATATTATGGGCTAGTCCGAGTCCCGAGTCCATAATCTACCTCTGTACCTGCCTAGCTAGCTGAAATTCTCAAGTTGAAAGCCTGTGAGTAAAAACCTACCGGGGTGTTCTGGTAGAAATTGAGAACCAGTTGCATTCTAGACTTTGTGGAAGTCTAGAATAAAATAGAAAAAAAAGTATGATTATCCTGCAGTGGTATTAACTATGTTCATAGGCGTTGCTCAGGTGGGCTGTCTGCTTGCTTTTAGAACATGATGGATTCTTATCGACATTGAAACGTTCCTTAGAACCTCTAATCTGTGGGAATATGGTATATGGAGTATGTGTATCTAGGATGAGGAATTATGTAGCAGTAGATACCTGAAGGTATTGACAACGGACTCTGAAAATACTGGCGTGTTTTGCGTGGGCTGGTGTATGGGGTTCCTCAGGATGAAGCTCTTGTGCTCGGCGGGGTTCACCACAATACTGTCGCACATCTCAGGCCCCTGCTCACAGAACAAAATCTGCCGACCAAAATCGCACCGCTTCTTCGTATACTGAAACGCAATATCCATGATTACGAAAAACACTTTGCAAAAATATGTTTTAAAATAAATATTCAAAATGGAAGAATGAAAAGAGAGTTCGAAAGAGAATAACAAACTTCAGAAAGAAAATACTATCATTGTGTCAGAAGCTGTTTAATAGATATCTGGCTTGTAGGCGTACGTGCAAGAAGTTTACATGATTATGGATGCAGCTGTTTCAATTGTACTACATTAGTTATAATATTGTGATGCGATTGTTTGCGGATGGTTTGTGAAATAGTTGAAACGATTTATACTTTGAGCTTGATTTTCTTGATTGATTCATGAGCTTCTGCCCGCGGCTTCGCTCGCGCCATTTTGATAGATCAGTTAGTCACGGTTTTCTTTTATAAATACAGAAGAAGACAGAAGAAGATTTAACTCATACTTGTGTGTTGTGTTAATGAGCGGCGGTCGCCAGAGCTCATTGGGGAGGGTCGGTAACGCGTGAGTGATGCCTCGTGCGTTGCAAGGCAAGTGTCCATATGACTGCGGTTACCGCTTACAAACAGGCGGGCCGTACGTATGGTTGATGTTTTTTTTTTTATATACAACTTAGTCGGTACGCGGTAAACGTAGTCTTATGGATACTTGCAACACACTGAGCATCACTATCACGCTTTACCGACCCTTCTCCCCTCCCCAATGAGAACTGGTGACTTACACACGCGCAGGAACACAAATTAACACAACATTAAGTTACCTTAGTAGATGACTTGAATGTGTGCGCGGTAATTGAAATGAAATGAAAATACATGCTCTTTTACCTTAACTTTTGACTAGGTGAATATAGTTTGAATTCAGGCGACAGCTCAGAAAATTAATGACATTATGTAGGTATGCTTGAACGCCATCCAAAAGAAAATAAATGAAAAAGTAGCTCATTCCACGTCGCAAATATTCCAGAAACTTTGTAAAAACTGTACGAATTCATTAAAACCGCTCGTTGAGAAAAATACTCTAAAATAAAGAATCATGGCGAGATCCATACATTGATTTGTACAAAAAAATAAAACATTTTAGAGAGTTTGAATCACTTCCAATGTTGAGATTACATAAACAGCCAAATGTTAATATGCTTGAAATATTTTATAAGCCCCGCAAAACATAACAACAATATAATGGTTTTGGTCGCGATTCGCCGGCATGACATAGAATATCGATTTTTTATCCCGGTGACCTAAAATATTTTAAATGTCTCAAGTTATTTTTTAGGCACCAAGGATCAATAATAACGTCACATCAACCTCTCTAAAAATCTTTATTTTTTTGTAGAAATCTCGCCAAGATTCTTTGTGTCGGCGTGTCTTGGTAGCCGTGAAAGGGTCAATGTGAATCAGCTAGATTGGATTACTGTGTGTCGGAGTAACGAGCCGCCTCATTTTGCTTTTATTTTGGCGGGAGAGTTTCCGGCGACGACCGCCATTACCAGCGCGCCTGTATCGACTATTGAACTTCTTTGTTATCGACTACCTACATACAAGCAATCGATATTTTAGGAGAACGACGTTTTGTGTTTTTAAATTGGTAGGCATCGAGAAAAATGTATTAATATCGGGCAGTCGAAATCTGCAATTACGATAAAATGGTACGTCCATGCTACGCGAAGCGAGCACGAGCCGAGCCTCGAACAAACAGGATTCGTTCGTTGCTCGCGATTTCAAGCGTGGACGTACTTAACGAGCCTTCAACGAGCCTACAACGATGCGAATCCCTGTGTTCGTTAAAAAACTGACAATCGGGCGGAGCGCAGTCGAGCAAGCTACGAATGCTCGTTCGAGGCTCGCAAACCCGTCCAAGCTTCAAAAATCATGCTCGCAGTGCCACGAACGAGCATGTTCGTGGCTCGCCTCGTGCTCGGTTTGCCAAGCATGGACGCACCATAAGAGTACCGACCATCTAAATGTTACACTTAGCCAATCAGAGCGCAATGTCGGTGGTAGGGAATTGGCGGAATTGATTTCAAACTTACCGTAATTGCGTTTCACCCAAAGAAGCATTATTCGATACAATTGGGTAAAATTGAAAATTGTCTCAACACGTTCCAGCCGCAGACAACCGATATGCCTTTCTGACTCCTCTGGGATGGATGAATTCTGCACAGGAAGGAAGGATTGCTCAAATTTCTTCCCTAGGAGGTCAAATAGGGGAGAAACCGCGGGGCGGACAGCTAGTCAAAAATAAATGGCAGTAGGTATTGAGAGATTCCAGCATAACAGGCGCGTTTTTGCATATGATCTGGTAAATGATTAATTCCATTAGCCGTGGCGCAATCACGCTCGCCTAACGAACGGGACCGCATCACATAACATGTACAATTGCGTTGCCATATGCTACGGCAAAAATTTACATGCAGGCTTTTTGTTCAGTGCTTTATGAGATTTGCTTGATTTTGCAATTAAAAAGAAATGAATGTATGAATAATTGGGTGAATTTAAGTTCGCAGCATCCAAGTGCTGGAACGACATTCCACCACCAATACGCAACTTGCCACTGACGTCTAGCTTCCGCGTCAAATGCTACAACTGGCTTATCTCAAAGCAATCTGTGGGCTAGTTTAGGACTTCATTACTTGTGTTTTATTACTTTTATTATTATTTTAAATTTATTTCAATCTTATATATTATCGTATAATTTCATCATTTAATGTCAGACTAGTGCAGAATATCAGCGGTTGTGCGATATGCCTATCCACAGCCATGGCTGAGCACTACATCTTTTTGTCTCTGCTTTTATTTATTACATTTTTCTTTTGTTTTATATTGTTATTTTTAAGTTAGAGACAAATAAACGTTCATTTATTTATTTAGTTGCTTTGGTGTTTTCAAATTCTTATTGCGGGTTTAAAATTGTACACCATTAATTCCCAAAAAATGTACCCTACAGTTGTTTTTGGTATGGTTTTACTTTACTTAGGTATCAATTATATTTCTTGAGTTTTGTATTTTCTTGCACAGACTACCCGGACTGCGCTCTCCCTATTACAAAAGTTTTGTACGATTACGATTACGATGCCTCAGTTTTGTAACAAAACTGAGGCATCGTAATGGCGGCGGCTGTTTATGTGTGATTCAATTTAGGGTTGCCATGTTAGGCTAAATTTACCTATGTTTTATTATATTATACTAAGACTAATATGTAACGGTAGACATGTTTAAATGAAAATTAAGTAACGATGGATGATTGTTGCAAAAAAAATAATCGACAGAATCGACAATTGTAAAATTCTACATTCGATTGTCGATTCATTCGTTCTAAGGAATAAACAATCGACCTTTCGAATGAAAATTGACCCACGCAACGCAGGTTGTAATAGTATGCACAATCGACGGGTGAGCGCGGGGACAAATAGATTAATTCATTCGGCGGACGGACAGCCAGCGCACGTTATAGGACACGCGCGGTGCCGCAAGAAGCGTATTATGAACAATCGAAAGATGTCGATTGTTATTCGAATGATTCGAATAAATTGGCCAATCGAATAATTCGATTGTTTTTAGTAACAATCGCCCATCGCTAAAATAAAGTGTAAATGTAGGCAGAATATACCGTACTATTTTAAATTGTGAATGGTGGCCAAATTTTTTTTGTTATGCTTTCACGCTTCAATTACTCAACCGATCGCTATGAAAGGGGTTCGAAGATATTTGCTCAGAGCCTGGCATACTCATCAGGCACCGTTTTGTTTTTTTTTTAAATAACTTCACTCATCCCAACCTTTATACGTCTATTAAGGACACTCATACGAATATAAAAATAATGTAGGGGAGACCGGGGCTGGTTGTGACAGGGGTAGGTAGTTACAGTGGCAATGGTCGCGAAACAGAGAACGCAATACTGACGTTAGAAAGGGACTAATACTCCCGCCACCACCGGCTAGCACGCCACGAGAGCCAGTGGCGCCAGCGTTTTTGTGAGAGGAGCCCCAGCGTGCCGCCATTAAAATCGTAGGTTAGTAAAATTTTACACTTTTAGTAATATTGGTTTATAACCTATGTTCCATAAAGGCAGATATGTCCTTGTTGTGATATTTACGCCCTAATGCTTTCGTTTTCTAATGAGTCTACGTTTATACAGCTACATTTATTGACGTTTTCACTGCATAACCTTAAAGGGTCAAGTTTGGCGTTGGGGCTAAAAGTTACATGCTCGGGGCAGGTTGTGATTTGTCACTACCTACCCCGTAGTGCTTGTTGCCGACTGATATAATTTGTGCTACATAGTTTTTTGTCTTTTTTTGTAGGAAAAAAAGTCTGCTAAAGAGGAAGGTATTACATGACACTAACGAAGAAAGTGAAGTAGAGGATGGTTATTTTTGTCTGATATGTTGTGATTTTTGATCCTTTTGATCTGAAAAAATCCGGTGAGGAATGGGTCGAGTGTGTAGCTTGTAAGAATTGGTCACATGTGAAGTATGTTAGAGGAAATATAGCACATTACATTTGCTTGAATTGCGAAAGTGATTGTTCAGACTACAGTGACTGAACTGCTTTATTTTCCTTATAGATCTGATTGGCTTTTTTTCAAGTGTAGTTTATTTTCTATTTTAAAATACGTTTTTTTCATTAGTAGGTATAAAAGTTTTGTGTAATAGAGAGGTTTATAATCTTATAATGAGAAAGATTTTGTTTTTACGAAGTAGAAGACCAAAAAAAGTTTAAGTTTGTAATTTTGTGTCATTAAAGTTGATTTTTTTCGTTGTAATGAGGCAAAAGACTGCTTTATAGACATAATGTCATTTAAATTAAGAAAAGCAACTGATTGTGATGATTGTTCCTAATAAAAACTCTTATAATACGTTTGTTTTTATTGTAACAATTTGCCCCGAGTAGTGTAACAACCAGCCCCGAGCACGGGGTTGAAAGTTACACGGTTTTTTTTTCAGAATTCATACATTTATGTCATTACTATCAGTCTGCTACATAAAATTTATTTTAAATAAAAATCCTGAATAGTTACTTAATGAAACAAACCTATATCCAGGTAAAAAAATCAATCCAATAAAAAAATATGACAATTTGTAAAAAAAATGTCACAACCAGCCCCGGTCTCCCCTATATGTCCTAAAACATCACGTTACATAGTTATTTGCAAAAAAGATCGATGTTTCAATAACCATGATAAATTAATCATTAAATGTTTTTACGCATTCTATGGTGCTAGAATAGCTATATTGGTTTATTTCTACAAATATTGAAATTACTGACATAAAATATGTACAGCAGATTTCCGTAATAGTATTCTATTAATAAATAAATATTCTGGGACATTCCTCACACACATTTTAAATACAATAAGATATACAATATTTACAACCTACGCGGTAAAATAAAGAATACCTACACAATAAACTATGGCTAAGTTGTACTTTGACGTTACATTATTAGAAGGCTCTACACAAAGTTTATGCAATTTATGCACTATAAAAGAAAACCCTTTCCCCTCACCCGACAAAATAAAAATAATAGTATCTAAAAAAAGGAGGGGTGCGCAACTTCTCCTTCACATAGAGGGGGGGTTCTACACCGACCCCCTCTCTATTCCCCCCCTCCCCTTCCATCCCTTAAATCGACGAACTTCAAAGTACATTCCTACCTAAACTATTCTTTGATTATTTTAGGGCTCCATCAAATAATTCGCTTTCTAAAAGTGGTCCGTTCGCCAAAAAAGTTTGAGAACAACTGATATAAAGTATGTGTACTAGTCGCGACAGTTTGAAATCAATTTATAATAAAATACGTATTAATGATAACCATAAAATATAAAATTCCCATATTTCGGGTAATTTACAAAAGTGTATATTGGCAACACTGGCTTTGTCATTAATTATTTTGTACTGCTGAATGAATATTTGTATTGATGTATAAATTCGGGAACTAAGTGATTGAATTATTAATTTAACTGTGAAACGTGATTCCTGGTATTTTTATCCTCCGGTCTCTACGGTTTTTACACCATTTCACTACACAAGAGATGCTATATTTTAATATTTTGCGGCACCGCAAACGTATTGACTCTGTTGACGTTTATCCGCGTAATGGCCGACTAATGTGTGAATGTGTGCGTGCCGGCTTGTATGTACAGCGAGGTGGCCGACTCTCAGCGACACAGTTTTTTGTTAGCAAGAATACATCCGAAGTTTTATAACATCCTTGTTTTCTTGTTAATATGAAAGTTTTGGCCTTGATGATGCAAGTAATCCGTGTCGTTAAACATATCAAAAAGCCAACAGTTAATACCATCCAACGATAATGAGCCGAGTCAATAGAGATGTTTCGTTTCATCTTACATTGGAAACAAAATTCGATGCCTTTTCTAATTCTGTTGTTACGCTGTAAATACTGTAGCGTCTCATACAATATTAACAGCGTAACCAGTCCTGGCGCGAGACTTCTGAAATCTATTGACTAAAATCAAGTATGTAGTGAGTATACATATTTTATTGTGAAACAAAAAAGAAAAACCTAAGATGTTATTCTATTCTTCTTCAACACTCATTCTCTTTAATTACGGCTTTAGCCTGAAAATACGAAACGTCAAAGAAAATCCTTGACAAATTATGAAAAGCCAGCTAAAATAATAAAAGAGCCACAAATGCAGAGTTATCCACAAAATCAGCAAGCTATTTAATAATATCGCACAGTACGAAACATTGTTTCTTTTATTTGCGGAGACGGAGTCTTAATTAAACGAATTAGGCACAAGAAAAATGTCATTCAGCCTTTTCATGTGGTCAGCGTAATTACGGGTGGCGTACAAAGGTTTCTGGAGGCACCCTGGGCAGCTGGGCAGCGCGGCCACCGCCCGCCCCGCCTGATTTCCCCCGGGCATCCGTCTGGAAGCGGAATGTGAGCTTCCGAACGCTCCGCTCTGTTTGCGAGCCAAAATGAAGACATTTGTGGCTTTCATTACGGAGGAAATCTCTTTTGTTCATCGTTTTTGGTAGAATTCTGTCATTAAACTCGTGTCTGTTTCTGTGAATTTGAATAATATCAAAAGAATAATTTGCTTTGCGAGTTGCGAGTCGGCTTGTGTATTCACAGTTAAAACTTGTCTGCACGAATATTTTACGTTTTTTTTGTTTGGTTGCTTTAAAAATAAATTATATTCATTAAAAAAATTGTGTGGTGTGGTAGTGACATTAACTAAAGAAGTCTGCTTGCAGGCTCAGTCGGCAGATGGGCAATTGCCCATTGCTACAGTGTGGCAGATCTAAGAAATACGTTTGACTTTATAAAATAATAAAAACTTTTTGACAAAAAAACCGAAAAACTGAAAAGCAAAAAATAATAAACCTTTTAATGTATAGAATTTTGAATATAACTTGAATTTTATAAGGTTTTGCAGTCGCGGACAAACTAATAATCTACGTAAGTATGTAATTTTTTGTAATATTTTTTATCCCCGACTGCAACACCTTATAAAATTCAATTCGTCGGTTAATAAACATCCTCCGTTTTTTCGTCGGTTAAAAATAAATCTTTACAATAAGGTTCATCCATATTATGTAAATAACCGTGTATGTAATATATAAACCTTTACGACGTTATGAAATAAATTATATAGCTTCTGCTACGTATGTATGTACTTAAGGAAAAACAATATGACATTAACGACAACAAGTTCAAAAGAACAAATAGATTTTCCAAGTTAGTGAAACCGACTTGTCTCAACAAAAGAAGTTCCATTCTAGACAAATTCTAGTTAGCTGAAAGGCAACAAAACTATGTTGAAACATTAGGATAAGACCTAGACCGTAGGGCGAGTAAACAAAGTGTATTATTCATCACTAAACTTTGTACCAGACCGTCAATTTGTATTTATTATAACCAAACTTATAATGTCAGGGCTACAGTTAGTGCTGATATTATCCAAGAATCGAGTTTGTATGTTTGTTACTTTTATCAGTGAAACCATGAAGAAAATATCATGGGTACGTTACTGTCCCATTCCCAATTCTAGGCTCTGTGTATGTATCTATTACCTTTAGCTACCCTTACCATGGTGAGATCCTAAATGGCTTCATCACAGTTTTCTGGCTGCGTTGTAAGGAAATCATGAAAGACTCCGGTAAATATTTTATCCTGAAATGCATCTATACCCCATTCTAGATGCGTAATGTTATTTGATTAAGTACATTGCTTAGAAGCTTTAAAGCTTTTACGGGCACTTTACGTACCAGAATTAAAACCGGTGCGGGTAATTTATTCAGCGGCCGGACGGGGCGTCCGGTGATTTCCCCCGGGCCCGCGGCCGTCCGGACGAGCCCCTTGTACCGCCCCTCACGGACCACGACCGGTTCTCAGACCATTTGCACATACACTTGGCTATAGACTGAGCAGGATAATAGACTGGACTAAAACTAGTAAAATTGTGAAGGCGTTGTGATGTGAATCTTTAAAAACATGAGATGGAGCAGTGAGATTAGACACTTAGTAATGACCATGTAAAACTCTGTGTCGTTATCGTCAATATGGTCAGATATGCGCAAAAATATAAAAAAACAGTTTCCGATTAGTACCGGTTTTTCTTAGTTGAAGGCCGACTTCCAATCAGGTCGTAGCTTTCAAGAGCTTTGCCTAAATAAACTGCTGGACTTTCACCAATCTAATTCCAGCTGTCAATTATTGTTATGGATGCACTTATTTTGGTAGGTACAAATAGTATGTTATTTATAAACCTGAACGTATATCAAAAACCATTAAACAAACAAGGTATCGTCTGCTAGTTTCTTATGTCTACAGCCCCAAGGTCTAATCAAGTAGTAGTGGAATGCAGGCGTCTTGCTCGGCTCGCTGCTCGGCTGAATCTCTAATGAATTCAGATAAATTGTGTAGTGCATCGCAGTTGACACACCGCATGTCTCTCACGGGCACATAGCAAACACGGTAATGACGTTTGACAGAATTTAATCTACTGTGGAAGAAGATTAGATAGATTGCTGTTTAGGAGCTAGTTATAGCTAGCGTTTTTGGACGCGTCCCGGAGAGCACGAGACAAAAAATGCGCAAACAAGTGAATAAAAATTTCATAAACGAGCACCCCAAACTTGCGCCCAAAACAGTTGTCATAACTAGTTCCTTAGATTAGAGGATAAATTAGGGTTTTTAAGATGGACATGATCTTAGTAAGGAAGGGAAGTCTTATTTTATGGGACAAGTCTGTTTATGACACGGATTCCACCTTCATAATTGCACCTTGCATGGAGTACTGTTCTCATCTGTGGGATGGCTCAGCCAAATATCAACTAGCAACTTTGGAAGCGTTAGATAGTCGCGCTCGAAGGGTAATTGACGATAGCGACCTAACGAGCAAGAAACTGCAAAACCTGGATCATCGGCGTCAGGTTGCAAGTTTGACGGTATTTTACAGATTTTTCCACGGAGAATGCGATAAAGAACTCCATAATCTTGTCCTTCCATCCCCGTTCTTCTATCGGACCACAAGGCGTTGGGGGGGGGGGGGTCACCGCTTTGACGTCAACATTCCGTCTTGCCGTACCAAGCGTTTCGCTTTCTAAGCTATTATTATTTCTATTATACGCACGGCCAAGTTGTGGAATGCTCTCCCGGACAACGTGTTTCCAGACACTTATAACATGGGTCTATTCAAGGCTAGAGTGAACAGGCATCTTATGGGTACGCTCGGTCCACCCTAGACTACATCTTCGCTTACCATCAGGCGGGATTGCGGTCAAGCGCATACCCATTAAATATAAAAAAAAATACAACGCATTACAGCGTTAAAAAGAATTTCATGAAAACGCTTTCGCGAATAATGAAGCGAAACAATATTGGCCGAGTGATTTAGTAAGATATTGCATAAACTGCTCATGGAGGGACAATCTGTGTTATTATGAAATATTTTCATGAATACTACCTACGATACGCTTTGTTTTCCCCCATGAGAGTAATCGTAAACCGATTCCAGCACGTCCTATTCAATAAGCTCACGCATATCGTCACATAAACTTGCAGATTTTTCAATGTGCGCTGAAATAAAGGCCATATCTCAGGTCGCACTCGCTCGAGCGCAGCCGCGCGCCCGCCGTGTGCCGTTAACACATCCGACGGATACCAGTTCCTGAGTACTTCCTACAATTCCCTTGCCAAATGTCGTACGCATATACCAATTTCACTACGCACCCTATACCACCCTTAATCCACCTAATATAAAGCCCTTTATTCTACAGATGGGCTGTTGGATATTTTTGACGAAGACACGATTTCCCTGTGCCGCCATCGCGCGTTCTTTATGCGCGCGTTTCACAGGGTTCTTTATTGAGCCTCCTCTAATGCGATTCGAAGGATGGTGAAGAAAAAGTGACTTGAAATATAGGACGGCTTTCTGCTTAAAATTTATTACAGAATGTATATAAAACATCAAGCCAATTGCACTTCAATTAATTAAATACACATTCAGTTATTTATAATTAATTTATAAACGAGTAATAAATGCTCTCGAGCGGAAAGAGATTCGCTTTTGAATTTTATACGCGAGTCAGTTAAAATGAACATGACAATGCAATTCATTTTTATATTTTATTTCGAGTGAACATCG
Source organism: Achlya flavicornis (assembly GCA_947623365.1). Taxonomy (NCBI): domain Eukaryota; kingdom Metazoa; phylum Arthropoda; class Insecta; order Lepidoptera; family Drepanidae; genus Achlya; species Achlya flavicornis. The sequence goes on from OX392468.1 coordinate 19,072,736, forward strand.
CCGAGTACTAACGTAATTATAACTGTTTATTTTACTTTTGAAAAGGTTATTTCAATACTTTCTATTAGAACGATTAATTATCCTTGTTTCTCGGCGCTTACGACCAAATCATTTAATTGCGAATAGGTGGTGGGTTAATCCTAAAATAAGCTTGAGCTTTCAGTGAAGGAAAACGTCTAAAGGAAAGACCTTATAGATCCCGCCTGGCTCTGATTGAAAATCTGTCGGCATAAGCAGCGTGGTCTTCCTTTAATTTAATATACCATACATAATAGAGACAATCCTTATAATCACATAATTGACCCTATCGTTGGTGCCATAAAAACAAAATGTTATTTTTCGGCTTCAGGATGCGAAAATCTTTTTATGCAGTATTTTCTTTGAGTAACGTTTGCTAGAATTATCATCCACACATCATTATTCTATAGGTGCAGGTATCGTTTTTAAGATAGGTAGAGCGTAGCGTTTATTCGCTCAAAGAGCAGCTCGACTGGGGAAGTATCTCCACCTTACAGAATACCGCAGACAAATAACTTTATGTTGTTTAAAGTTGTGTTCCTGCGCGTGAGTAAGGTCACCAGAGCTCATTGGGGAGGGGTCGGTAACGCGTGAGCGATGCTTCGTGGGTTGTGAGCGTCCATATGGCTACGGTAACCGCTTTCTACCAGGCGTGCCGTATGCAGTTTTACCGACTTAGTCGTTTGAAAAAAAAAGGAAAACGTTTATTTGACTACGCATTTTAAATACATACCTTTTATAAGTACACATGGCGGTGAGATTCTCTCGAGAATTTCACAATTTAATTTTCGCCAAAAAAAACCGCGAAAATATAACGAGATAAGCATTTGAATCAGTTTATATCAAAACCACTGGAACAGTTTTAATAAATCTTTTGAATTAAAAGTAAAAATACAAAATGGCGAACAGCGCAAACAAACGTAATCCGAGCAAAATTAAAACTCGCTCAACTCTTTAATGCAATTTCACTTGAACTTTATATAAACTTGGGGTTCTGTTGTTTCTATAAATACTTTGCTGGGGAAAGTTTAAGCTATTAAGATAACAAAAATCCAATTATTTAAACATAGGCTAGATCGCTGGGTCGATTTTTAGTATGGCGAATGTTAAAAAGGACATATCTTATCGCACCAAGAATATTTTCAAGACGGGACCATATGGCTCGCACTGTCGAAAAGTTATCAGATCTCATTTAGTTGTAGAGCCAAGCTTGTACAGTTAGTGCGTATAGAGTTATACTCTACACGCTCTAACTCTACACAACGTAGTCAAAATATGTGGATTGGCCGTTTCGCTACTACAGGATCTATTGTATTACAGAAAAATAATTTTTCAAAATTCAAAATCATTTATTCAAATAGACCTTCGCAGGCACTTATGAAAAGTCTGACTCTAATACTCTAATACCGGTTCGGAAGGTTGCATTTGCTGAGAAGAGCCGGCAATAAACTCAGCAATTACTCTTTTCAAAACAGGCTTAGATTAATTACATAATATTTACATTCTAATCGCACTGAAAACAATTGCGTGCCCCGGCAAAATTACAAGGTAGACTGAAAAAATATTTAATAAGTAAATAAATAGCAAACTTAAGCAGACCAGCCCCCACAAGCAGCACCTGTTCACAAGTATGACGCGTGTGGCAGCCATCGCCCTCCTCGCCATATTGGAGGGAAGTGAGCGACCCGTCACACGACGCCGCCGCAAGCAAAGGCCTTAAAGTGAGCATGACTTACTTAAGTCTGCCTTAGAAATAAAAAATAACTAAAGGGAAACACTAAACACACAATTTGTTATCACTGTGACTATTGACAAGTTTAGACTAAATATCACAAAATAAAAAAAAAAATATAACAATTAGACAGACATAATAAATCGATGCATTTATATCAAACTAAATAAATGAAGAACATTGAATTGAATTATTTTAATTACAATAGGTAATATAATCTGTAACCTAAAAATATAACTTATAATAATTTTATTTTATATTTTATTAAATATAACTTATATTAATTAACAGTCAATATTTTTTTTACCTTCCGCCCATGTGACGGTAGCGAAACGGCCAAGCCACATATATTGACTAAGGTGTAGAGTTTGTGAAGTTAGGGCTTGTAGAGTTAGGGCGTGTAGAGTTATAAGCTTGGCTGTACATGAGATCTGATAACTTTTTGACAGTGCGAGCCATATGGCCCGTCTTGGCAACATTTTACATGAATTTTTGGTGGGAAATGATATATCCAGAGAAGTCCAAAACTACATTCATTTAAAAATATCCTTTTAACCAGCTAACCTTAAACCAGCGCGTCGGAAAGAGCTATATGTTTACAATTTTATTTATAAAACCGCATATGCTATCATATGACTTTTTTTTTCCATCCACTCAGGTCTGATATTCATAATTAATTGGAGAGACGCAGATGTAGTGTAGGGGCTACTCGAGCGGGGATGTTCATTAATTTGTTTAATTAGACCCGAGTCCTATTTGATTGGGATTAATCATGTATACTTCTGATTCGCTTCAAACCTTATCAGGGATCAGACCACAGGCAAATTGAATGTTATTGCTGTATATCTTTTAGGTTACAGATTCTTTGATACAATTAAATAGCGCCAAGTCTATTCACTAAGGTAGACCATAGACAGACACATAAAGCGTAGAATTCACGCTGCAAATGATTCCGTACCTACGAGTACATTCGGGTACATGATATACCCCTAGTTACTGGTCTAGTTATAATATTTTTATGAACAATCAGATGCAGAATAGGAAGTTTTATAAAACTCATGTTGTTACCTAAATGCAGATGTTAAAAACACGTTCTTTGATGAACCGATAACATATAATGGTGCGTCTATGCTACGCGAATCGAGCACGAGCCGAGCCACGAACGAACCTACAACGAGCACGATGCGAGCCCTTTCTTTGTGAAAAATCTGACAATCGCGCTCGTTCGAGGCTCGTAAGCCCGTCCACGCTCCGTGAATCGTGCTCGTTTGTGGCTCGGCTCGTGCTCGGTTCGCCAAGCATGGATGCACAATACACATAACAGACTTGATTTATTATAATAATGTTGAATTTTATTGAAATCTGCAAGAAAACTACCTACTTGCCTTCTGGAACCAATTACAACTTTCATCAAAGATTTATGAAGTAAGTGCTTACCTACAATCTACAACTTCAACATTAACTTCTATTGAAACACTGCGAATTACACAAAACTAATTACTAACCATAATATCGGCACAAGTTATTGATGTTGGCTTGCTTGGACTATATCTAAGAACCACCCTATATACACCGCACATACCTGCTGTAAATTCTTATGAAATATTGTTATTTTATAATAAAATAACAGTTATTATTTAAAGTTACTACATAAAAAATTTAATTATTTATATATTTATCAATAATTGTAAATTGCAAATGAAATAAAAGCAGTTTTAATTTCCTTTAAAACGTAGTTATTTAATTTTCTTTATACTCAAAACATGCTACCTCCTCTTCATTTTCATATCCGCTAGTCATTTGAAAACCAACCTTAACTTATTCACCGTAGCTGCAATTTAAGATTTTCGTGATTCAAACAAAAAGTATGACTCCGATACCATTTAAATACCACCGGCCTAAGGCATAAACCTCTGGAAGGTCGTAAAGTGAAAATTTGAGGAATTATGATCATCCGGGCTCTTCCTCTCCCAATGGTGATAAAGTATAAAGTGTAGATTCCGTTAAAAGTTCACCATCCCGGCCCACCCTCGAGCAGGTATATTTCGGCTATAATTTTTATTTTACACGCCATCCCACTGACCCAAATATTTATGGACGGCTTTCAATAACCTGCCTATACAATCGATTAAGATAAAAGTTTATACACAGAGCGTTTATAAATAAGCTTTTGTATAAGAGTTTGGGAATTATCTAGTTATACTTCTTAGGGTATTCTTTATTCACGCACATCAAGGTAAAACCAAACTAAGTACACACTTATACTGTGGATATCAGATAACTGATCAATTACATATATCATTCAAAATTGATCTAGCTAGGTCTCAACTCTAGGAAAACACATTTTCCGAGTTTTCAAGAAAGCTCGGTCGCTCAGATACTAACTAGATCTTAATGGTACTTTAAACTCTACTGTAGTTCTGTCTATAAAAAAAACTTTATATTATTACTTAGAAGCGCTCGTGGTGTAGCATGATTACCCGTTCTTAATCGATCGGCAAAGTTAAGCTACGTCTGTCGTGGTCGGAAGCTGGATAGGTGACCGCCTAGTGGTATTTCAAATCGAGCGTTTTCGTGCTTCGGAAGGCACGTAAAGCCGTTGGTCCCGGTTATCACTTAATTGTTATAGTCGTCAAGCTAGTTGGATGCCTGCTAGCCTAGCTACTAGCCTACCTCCACCAATCCGCAGTGGGCACGCGTGGTGGAGTATCGCCCAGTCACACACAGTTTCACACTCATTTGTGAAAGGAGGCCTGTGCTCAGCAGTGGGAGATTATAGGCTGATGATGATGATGACTATTACCTAGAATCTATGATTCAAACAAATCGTTATACTGTTACGAAACACAACTGCGATACAAATAAAACGGATCACTCAAAATCGACGCTGAGATTATACTCCCACCGCGCTCATAGAAAAAGTTCTAAAATTACCTACGACATCTTCATTTAGTTCGCCAGTTCAATCTGAGCACTAATAGCACAGACAATATCACGTAGTCATCATCAGCCTATAATGTCCCACTGCTGAGCACAGGCCTCCTTTCACAAATCAGGGTGAAAGGGAATGGGCAGATACTCCACCACGCGTGCCCACTGCGGATCGGTGGAGGTAGGCTAGTGGTCAACCTACTGTTGGAATTTTTCAAGCCGCCTAGGAGGCATCCAACTAGCTTAACGACTATCACAATTAAGTGATAACCGGGACCAACGGCTTTACGTGCCTTCCGAAGCACGGAAACGCTCGATTTGAAATACCACTAGGCGGTCACCCATCCAGGTACCGACCAAGACAGACGTAGCTTAACTTTGCCGATCGATTAAGAACGGCTAATCATGCTACACCACGAGCGCTTCACGTAGTACCGTCTACATATAGCGCCCGTCGGGTCCACTCGGGACAGAGGGAGGTGAGATTCCAAAGGAAATAAGATCCGCGCCGAACACTGAGCGAATAATGACCGGCGATGGGAAATCATAACAACGACCCGCTCTATTGATAGGAAATAAGAAAACCTACGCGAGCATAATATTAGCGAGCTTTGGAGAAGGCATTTCATAAATATTCTAGTTTTGCCGAGTTTCTTGCTGTTTTTTCTTGGCTGCAGTTAAAGTAGTAGTAGTAGTACCTTAATAAATGCCCTCCTAAAGCTTGATCTATGACTTCATGTGCATATAATATTAAATTTATTTATAAAAGCCTACCACAGTTTTGAGATTTATCAACATTTGATGAGGCTTGATATCTCCCAAGCTAGAAATAAATCTGTAATATGGGGGACAGAGTTCCTGATGACAGAGAACATGATTGAACTTTACTTTTTCATGGTAATTAAGCTTTTACTCATTAACTAAGAGGAATTAAGGTGGAACTCTTCTGCCTCAGGAACTAAAAACGATCCCAGCCACATCCAAAAATTCCAATCTCCACAACCGGGGCCCGTATAGGTCTGATTGGATCTCCACCTCCCCCCTCATCCGCCCCTCGCGCACTATCGCGTCAAGACGTCGCCGCGTTGCCGCGCCGCGCGACGTTGCGGCAAATTGTCCGCGCGACATCGGTAATTGGAAGCTGCATCATCTATCGAGGGTTGATGGGATGTGTCGGGCGCAGTGTGAGCATGTGCCCCTGATGTGTCCTGATACGTGCATTATGTACGATATTGTTGCTTTTGCACAAGAAACATGATTTTCAATACACTTGCTCGTAAAGTGGTTCTTATTGCACCGATTTTAGTATCATAAGACAGCTTATTACGAACTGGTGCTTTTGCTTTACATTACCGCACCTAGTGTTTTATGATATTATCCTGATTATTATGTGTGTAGACGAATCATTCTGAATTTAAACGGAGCAAATAGTTGGACAACGCATTTATAAACCTGCGCGCCATATTTGTTAACGTTCTCATTGTGTGGTTGATGATTATCAAAAAATCTACTTGAAAAATAAGTAATTCTTTTTTTGTACTAGTTAGGTAGCAAACAAGCATACGGCCCGCCTGATGGTAAGCGGTTAACGCAGCCTATGGACGCTTGCATCACCAGGGGTATTACTCGCGCGTTGCCGACCCTGCAGAAATCTCTTCACACCCTTTTTGAAGAACCCCATGCTGTACTCCATTGGGAAAACCACGGCGGGGAGCTCATTCCACAATCTGAGCGTCCGCGGAAGGAAGCTCCTTTGAGACCGGACAGTTCGAAACAATTCTGGTTCCAATATGTGAGGATGGACTCCAAGGCATCATCTTAAACAATTCCTCAGAACACTGTCCGTTGTATAAGCGGTAGAACACACATAAGGAGGCAAAGTCTCTCCTCAGACTGAGGGGCTCTACACCGCTCATGAGCTCGGGATCGTCGACAATTCTAGCAGCACGTCGCTGAACCGAGTCTAAAGGCCCAAGCTGGTATCCAGGGGCCCACAGATGACAGCAGTACTCCATATGAGGCCGGACTTGCGACTTATAAAGTTGCAGCCTTTGCCCCGATGTGAAGCACTGCTTCGCTTTGTTGAGCACTCCGAGCTTTTTGGATGCCAGCTTAACGAAATGAAAAATGAAAAACTTCGTATGACACTATCATTAGATCATCACACTCTTGGCTTCCTCATCGCGTTCGCCTACTTCTCTTAATACCACCTCATCTTTAATAACCAACATTGCACACATGTATCACAAAAATATACTAAGTATTATATGTTTCTATCGTTGTTATGATGTGGAACTCTAAATGCGTAAATAGATCTTTGTATTAAATAGTGTTTTGTTTGTATTATTTATGATGAGAAATGAAAAATTTCAGTGAATATGATGGTAGTCTCCGACTAAAAGACGATGACAGACAGACGGACGGATAGACACGACGAAACTATAAGTGTTACTTTGTATATTATACCACAGATTTATGGCTCTTAGCATGTGTATACCTGCGAGTGTTCACACCACGAACCCCGCGATAAGAACATAATACACAATATCTGATTAACACCCGACCTCCGCAATTTAACTTTGCAACTTCCCCACATTCGACCTCTCAGCCCCACCGAACATCAACACAATTGGGTTGGTCACAATCAAAATGTACATACACGTAATTTGCCGACAATGGCCGAGTGTGGCCGAACGGAGGTCGCAAATTAAATAAGGTAGGTGTAACGAGACGAGGGGTTCGCCCCGGATCCGGTAGCCGCGCACAAAAGTTAGCCTACGCTCAATACATCAGGGTTAGGTGGGGCGCAAATGGAAAGGCTAAAATATAGGTATTTTCATAGAACTTGCTGTTGCTAGGTCCGAAATTACAATTAATTATGTGTTTACTGCCTATGAGTTATTCGATACTGCTCTGTACCGCCGCACACGCAATTGTTGTCAGTGAGATCAGAATATATGTTGTATAAAATCTAATCGTGCGTCCATGCTTGGCGAACCGAGCACGAGCCGAGCCACGAACGAGCACACTGCGAGCACGATTCGCGTAGCGTGGACGGGCCTGCGAGCCTCAAACGAGCATTCGTAGCGTGCTCGACTGCGCTCTGCCCGATTGTCAGTTTTTTCTCGAACACAGGGATTCGCATCGCGCTCGTTGTAGGCTCGTTGAAGGCTCGTTAAGGACGTCCAGGCTTGAAATCGCGAGCAACGAATGAATCATGTTTGTTCGAAGCTCGGCTCGTGCTCGCTTCGCGTAGCATGGACGCACCATAACGTTGTTTTGAAAACAGTAATTGCTAAGTTTATTGCCGGCTCTTCCGAACCGGTATTAGAGTCAGACTGTTCATAAGTGCCTGCGAATTTCTAACTATTTGAATAAATAATTTATGAATTTATGATTTTGATAAACAACAAGCTTAAAAGCTTAGTCGCCTCATCTGATATAGTAGGTACCTCTTTAGGAGAAATTATACAGAAGATATTGAATTAAACAAAGATAAAAGTTGCACGGTAGGTTACTTTATTACTAAGTTATTACTTTTTTTTTTGGAATTGTATTTTATCTTGAAAGGTCAAGACCATTGTAGGAATCGAACACTGTGCAGACAGCCTTCCGGTAATTTGTACATCTGTATCTGTTTATTCCATTTAGGAAGTTTCTGTAGCCGACTGCCGAGAACGAAATGAGGGTAATGTTTGGAAACAAAATTTGTAAAAAGGGCACAATGGCGAATGGAAAACCAATTTCACGGTCAATGATATCAGAAACGTTGAAGAAATTGGATTTTTAAACTTTTAACTTGAACTGGAATTAGCTAGATTTAGAAGAAAAGTTCCAATTGAACTTTGGGGGGGGGGGGGGGGGTTCACAGGTATGGGTACATAAGGTTTACAAGTTACTTGGCATACATTTTATATCTTTCATCGTATTTTCAAATAAAATTTAATGTATATATGTACATAAGCTGAAAATAGCCGACTTCAAAACAGTACCTCTATATTCACACCACAGAGATTCACCTATATTCCTCCCTGTGTTTTAGAGAAAATTATTATTTAAAAGAAGCACTGCTGCTAAACTAAAAATAAGTAGATGTTGCATTTGAGAGCCAGTTGCATTTCTAGGCATTGCATAGATCTGATAATATCTTTGCAACTGTTGACACCGCCTGACTGGTTGACCCGCGCCCCCTCCCCGATGAGATCTGGCGACCGCCACTCACGCGCAGGAACACAGAGCTGTTAATGAAATAGCGCTATGCTCTATATCTCTTAAAACGTATCTATGTTTATATATTCTCGAAAACTATCAGAATTACACAGCCAATTTGTCTGAGTCAAATTAAAGTTCTTCCATCGTTGCTTTACACTTTTTAGTGTAGTTTCCACATCAAAGCC